>UCOH01006858.1:19261-199416 GCA_900474275.1 Synergus japonicus
TTATAATATAGTTAAGAAAAAAGAGGTGAGTAAATTTTTGTATTGTTTTTTATATATTTTTATATAATTCGGATTGCACTGTTCGACTACTGCTCCTTATGAGTCAATCTTTAAATATATATATTTTTTAAATTAATGTTTAAAAAATCTATATTTTCTTGTTTAAATAGTTCAAAGAATGTTTATATTTACAATTAAAAATAGCTTCATACGTTTTTTCCGAATTTAAATACTTTAAAAATGCTTTTAAATGGGAAACAAATTAAAGTTTGCATTTGCGCGATTTTAATAAACTAGAATGGTCATGCGCATGCTCTTTCAAAAATTTAGATTTTATTTGATTTTAAACAAGTTCATTCGATTGAATAATCATTTCTTTTTTTATGAACCTCTTTTCTAAGATAATTTAAATCAGAAGTTTAAGTGATTTCTGAGTATTACACTTGGATATTATCCCCGATATCATCTGTAATCTCTGAAATTCTTTCAAAAGTAAAAAGGAAAGAAAATCTGAGCTTTTACCCGTCAGCACTGTCAACGGGAAAATTTTATACCTGGGTTTTGTAACATGTAACATAGCGCACAGGTAGAACTGTCAAGTAACTGTATAGAAACACAAGTGCATCATTTATCTCTGGAGGGTTGGTGCACATTAGTTCTACAGTTCTCGACAAGAATCCTCAAGGACACCTGTCCTATTCAGCATTTCTAGCGATACTATTTCATTCAAAAAGTAAAAAAGATCATAAATTTAAAATAAGCAATAAAATAAATTAAGTAAATTAAATAAATAAAAATATAAATCAAATCTACATCACTTTTTCTCGTCTCTCCAAATCTGGATGAGTTATAGAAAAAAAAAAGAAAGCACAATAGTTTGAAATGGATTATTTTATATAACTTGAAATCCCTTAAAATATTTTTAAATCGATTAAAATGTTTAGAAATCCTTTTGAATTGATTAAAATCGTTTGAAATATATTAAAGTCTCTTAAAATTCTTCAAAATTTCTTTAAATCACCTAAATGCAAGCCTATTAACAACTATTACTATTAAAAATTATTGTTATGAATTATTTTATCTTATTTAAATTGACTTCATCATTTTTTTGGTCATATTTTTGCGATTTGGGGTCTAGGACCAATTAAATATTAACAAATATGTAATGCTTTTACAAGAAAAGAATGAACTAAAATAAGCAATAAGTTTTCATTTATCAATAATAATAATAATAATAAAATATAAAAACTTGTATTATAAGCTCTTTAAACTATATAAGGTCAATAATGGGAAAATAAAATAATAGAAAATGCTAAGGATATCCCTTCATCTTTAGGAAACAAGTGTTTCCACCTTTTCGACCGAGTCTTCGGCAGGTGTAATCTCATAAAGTGTAGCAGATGGCAGCACGCGATGAAAACGCAGAATTTATAGATGATAAACCATAAACATTGATTCTGCAATGTTAGAAATGTTAATAAAGCTAAATGAAATTAAATATTTGCTCATTTATTTATGTAATCCTTATATTGCGGAATTAAATTCTAAATAATTAAAAATATAATTGTACATACAATAATTGTTTACAATTATTGATTATGAATTGGATGCATGTTATAAAACCAGATTTTAGTGTCGAGCTATTTGAAAGGCCGTAGACCTTGAGAAAGTAATTATTTTCAAATGTCACAAATTGATATTCAAATAACTTTGCAAATTGTTCTACATTACATATATATATATATGCAAAGTCTAAAGGAAGTCAAGCTTACTTAATTAAGGGAGTGATCTTCCTAATGAAGAGTATAGTTTTTTAATAACTGAAAGTTGAAAAGTTTATATCAGCAGAAAGTCCAGACAAGAGTATTTTTAAATCAAATAAATTATGCATAAGAAAAGGATAATGTTTTGCTTGCCTGAACAAAAAAAAAAATACTGAAATGTAGATGCAATGCGTGAAGATAAGGAATCACTTGAGAAGTAGCCTCCGTGAAAAGTGAAACCTTGAATGCAATTTGCAATACATCACTTCTTACAAAAGAAGAGACAGTTTAAAAACAAGTATATAAAGAATTGGTATTCGCAAAGAGAAGTTTTAATTTATAATTTTTATTGTGCAATTCCGTTTGTGTAGAATTTAAATTTCCAAAGATTTAATAAATCTTCTTGTGATGAGAATAAATTAATAGTTTACTTTTTGAAGGTAAGAAAATGACTCTTAACGTGTCTTACGAAAATAGTGTGTTATTAGTTTAATGACACCAGAGAGGGATTTAGATAAAACGTTGTCAGCTGGTTACGCTTTGCGGTTTTTACGATATACCAAAGCATATAATTTCTGAGGCATAAAGTCTATATGTATAATATATCTATTAGTAAATCTGTAGTTAAAAAAAATTATTTTTTTCATTTATCTAATTTTCTTTCCTTTATAATTTATCCTAAATTCTTCATAAGTTCGAAAACCAAATAGCACAAATCCAATTGTTAATAAAATATATTATGTAATTCGTAATACCGTTGTGCATAATGCATTCATAACAGTTCACAAAACAATAAACTTAGTTTACTGTTCTCTAAACTTTTACATATTAACATACGAATTGTACTTTTCAGTTATAACTATACAAATTTCCTAGCAAATTTCAATGTTTTATGGAATTTTTGACATTTCAGAGAATGCTTTTAGAGTGGCTAAAGAATTATTATTAAATTCTTTGAATTCAATATATTATTCAATATTATACCAAAAAGTAGTTTCAAATTCTCGTGTCCTATTTTCAGAATACACAATTCGATGGAATTAATTCTCATCAAGAAGTTTCTGATCAAGAACTTCCCACGTGATAACAAATCCCCGGAGTTTAACAGAATGGGAGTCACTTCATCTTAGACAACGAAATTTAAATCAAGGAAATCGCTTCCAGGAAATGTTAAAGATGGAACTTTTAGAAGCAATCAATCAAGAAAATTATCAGCAGCAAATTAATGACAATTACATAAAATTCACTGATCAGAATTAAACCACAATTGGTCAAATTGGTTCAATATGGTCCGGAGGTGGTTGTTTTTTTCCAGGAAGTTGCTTTATTCCAAGTGGTTCCTTGCGCGATTCAATAAAGCGAGATAAAATCCCAAAATATCTTGAATGGTAAACTATTACGTCACTATTTACTAACTGTACCATATATCTTGTATCCGGCTTTGGAAATGACAGAAAATATATCAATGAGCAACGTTATTCTTTTTAAAATGTATATTTTCTTTAAATACTGCAATTTTAATTAATTTTTTAACTTTTAATATATATACATTGGTATCAGTGACGTCATATTTGTTCTTATTTTGCCCTTAAAAGCTCTTGCAATGTCTTGAATCACTTGAAATCTCTTGAAGCGTTTCGAAACTTTGAAAAAAGTCATCACAAAGCTCTTCCCGCGAGGAATCAAAAAATCAGCTCCTATGCCCTCGTTAGTTTAAGGAACCAAGAGAAAGGTTGGCGTCTGTAAGGCTGGATCTCGGGACGAACCGCGAATGCATCTGAAACACGGGACCTACTCACCTGGTCGCCAGAAACAATGACAGCAACATATCAGCTCTCAAGAAGAAGAGAGAGAGAGAGAGAGAGAGAGAGAGAGAAAAGACTTAGTTCTTTAGAGAGGAGAGAAGAGAGGAAAGAAGAGGAGTATGAGTCCGTGGAGAGACTCAGCTGCAGAGCGTATGGTGTATGGAGGCTGTGGCTAGAAAGCCTTCTCTGTTTAGTTTAGTATAGACCAGTGATGTCGCTTGTCCGCGTGCCAGTGTTCAACGTGTACTCGACCGGTACCAGTTCGGTACCAGTTACACGTCAGTGATAATCGATCTTCGTGTCGGATGTGTCTTCGATTCAGGTCGTTCGACCTCGACCTCTTGATGGAATATTCAATGTGAATTGCTCGCTTGTTTCCCATGTCCTCGAGATCTCGATCAATGGCCCTTCCTGTTACACCATTGGATGCAGGTGCGGACCAAAAATCAACTAAATCACCTGTTACCTCTAAACTTATCGCAGAAAAGTTGTACTGCAAAAATGTTCTCTCTAAACCCATCCCACTTTCAAAAACATCTTCTCACATGCCATTTGATAAAAAAAAAAGTGCTTTTAAAAGACATTCTGGAAAAGAAGTGAAAGACCATGTTCTCCGTTAGAAAGTAACAACTGACGATCATTTTCTAAACTGGAAGAGTCTCAAAGTTGAAAGAATGCGTAGCATAGGAAGATTTATCTATTCAATAATATTGAGATCGGAATAGATAATCTACAAAATAGGTTTTCAATATTAATCACAATTCTAAGAGACTAAAACGACTTTATCTGATTGTGAGTAGTTCCGGTATGTTTTTAATGCTTTTTAACACGAACGAGTCGGTTACTAATGTTTCGATGATAATATCTATAATGATACCTCGTTTCATACAATTTTAATGTTTTTCTATTTATAGAAAAACAACAAAATCTATTTTATTGGAAAGTCTATTAACTGTAGATCAGTGACGTAAAGTTGAATTAGAAAGTACCTACAGAGAGTGATTTTTGTTTACACGAGGAACCGATTGCACGAATTGGAAGCCCGGTTTTGCGTACACAGGTTGCACTCGTGCACGTGTGCACTCACTGGATCTATTCGTTTTAAACACACTTTGTGCTTGTGTGCTGCCTTTGAATGCGCGAGTGCATCCACTCATGAAAGGACATTATGACGTAAACGCAAAATGCGACTCGAAAATTGACCGGGGATTTCTTTTCTCGAGAAGAAGTCTCATATATGGTATTCACCTCCATATTTTGAAGTCTGGATTTTCCAATGGAGGCTCAATGTTGTAACTAAAACATGTAGTCAAACCACTCCTTCAGAGAAAATTTACCTACATTTTTCTGAAATAAATAAAAAAATAAATAATAAATAAATCAAGAATTTTTTTTTGGCAAATTCGAATAATTAATATGTTTTATAGTACTTTTTGTGAATATGTTTGCTTCTGAAAAATAAAATTCCATGACATCAATAGGAATACAATAGCGTGGGAGTGGTATTTATTTTTAATTAGAACTGGTATTCAAGCAACTGTGATAACAAGGTCGCGTCACTGAAATAGTTAGTATAGGAACTCTTTAATATTTTAAACTTGTAAAAAATAACTCTCGATCTTATTTGTCATCTTAAATTTGAAACCTGTTTCTAAAGAATCATTTCTGCTGCACATATTATGTCAATTAAAATAGGTAACGTGTTTCTCTCTTTCTCTCTCTAAATTGCAGGAAATCTCAAACTTTCAAGAATATTATGTAACTGACTAAATCCATTTCAACTCAAACAAGTAGACTAATTCCTACTCGCAAAATTACATCATCGAGGAAATATGCTGTTATTGAAAGAAAATAATAGGAAACGTATTTTATCATTTTTGAATGAAAATTTTATCATGAACTTATCATTCCTTTAATTAATATATTTTTAGACTACTCTACAGCACAAGTTTTGTAGATTTATTATCATAGAATTTCAATTCTGTAACAAAAATAGGATTGATAATTAGAAAATGAAATATCTATAAATATGATAAATCCTTGACTCCTAAAGCCTTGAAAATCAATTGCACACTATTTTAGAATATTTTACGTCACAATTATTGTTTGTTTCAGAAGAAGCATCTTTTTATATCTTAAGCATCTTTTAAAAGAAAATTTATGATAATTTCCCTCTATGAATCAAAGTTCAGACCACCTAAAAACTAATTTCCTCATATATCTTCTGTCTTATTAAAACTCCTCGGCAACTCAAATTAAATTAAATTAAAAATAGTAATTTTATACGTATTATACGCAAGTACTGTTATTTGATAATAAGCAAATCTAATCCATTACTTCATGCAAAACAAATCGCTTATAAGAGGCTTTTGACATTTACAGCACTTTTGAACGAACACTCATCGAGAGGCTAAAACGACTACGTGATTTCCTCTTTCTTTCTGGCTCTTTCTTCCACGTTCTTTTCTCTCGAGTGAAGATATTCGATTGGTAATCCACTTGACCGATTACAAGGTACAACGGTTTGTGGTAGGTCGTGAGAAAACAAGTCTTCAATCGAAAATGGCCTGCAATATTCCAGAATCAAGAATTTTGAATAATACACTTCTGAGAAAATAAAATCAAATTGAAGAAAGCACGAAATTCCTGAAGAAAAAGGAGAGAAGAATAAAATGGGACAAGCATGGTGCAAAGAGAAGACGACCAAGGCTCAGGATTCCAAATCTCCCCTGGACAGGGTCTTCGTACGTTGTGCTCACAGGGTATGCGAACATAATTATTTTACATTTTTATCAGAATTTTAGTGAAGAGTTTCAGTTACAATCTCACACTTATCAATAAGATACGAATATGTATAATAAGATACGAATATTTTCTACGCCGTAGAGGCTGATAATCAATTAGCGACCCCGCGATAAGAGACACTGACTAATTGAGAAAAAACCTCTATTCTCAGTCAAGGTTTCTTCAATGAGTTGAACTCATTTATGGCAAAGTTGTTCCTGAATTTTTTCATTTTCGTTTTTAATATATTGATTAAATGATTAGAAAAGAAGGACAATTCTTCCCATCGATTTATCGATGACTAAAACTGTAAATAATATTAGATAAATACATCATAAATGGACGTATGACATATGAAGTAGAAAAAGCAGTTGGAAGAGATAAAGAAGTTGGCAAAGACCGAAAATACAGAAGGCTTAAGTGCATTACATGTATTTTAAATAATCTCAAATCCCTTCCGATAGAGAGATAACCCGACATTTTTTGCACCTCGAGGTACGGTTCCTCGCTATTGCGATAGCATTTTAAAATACCACCCTTATTTCTACAAAGTACTACAAAAGAGTCTCTGAAAACAAATTTTGGCGAGATCCTCTGGCATTGGTAGAATAGGGAAAGAGGAAAACCGCTTTTGGCACGAATAATCAGCTAGATGAGTATTAACAAAGAGGAGATAAGATAGGTTTTCTTTCAAAGTTATTATGTTTTAAAGTATGCTACAAATGATTATCTTAGCAAAACAATTTTTTAAATGTGGTGAAAAATGATTGTCATCCGAGGATGGTGACAAATTCGCTCGTAAAATTTTTTTGCGATGAATTTTTTTGCGTATAAATCAGCTGACACATTCTTGTTGATTTCTAACAAAGCCCTTGCATTTTTGTACTCGCGCGCTCTTCTCCATGCCAGATTATGAAATCGATTCACATGAAACCATAGGAATAAACACGTTTGGTCTCGCGGAAACACTTAGAATAAATTATGGCTGATTGACACTTTACACGAGATTCTTCAAGTTGATTGTATGCCCATTTCATAAATATTCCCCGAAAAGAATTACAAGTTTAGAAGCCTGAAAAATGGGTGGAATATAGAATTTTCTACAGATTAAAACAGATACGTTTCTTGCAAAGGTAGATTTGAATTAAAGATCGACAAAAAAGAAGGCTTGGGCTGGCTGAGAAAATTCTGTGGACTGTAACGAAGTAAGAAAAAATTAACCTTGTCCGAGCAAAGGATAGTCGAAATGAGAACGAGCTGGTAGATCTTTACATAAGTCGACCTCATTTGCATGATTAGCAAAACATCGCTAATGTTGAGCACAAAATATATTTATCGGGACATATTTAGGCGTTTTTTATGACGCACGCACTCTCTTCATAAAAATGAATCTGAGGAAACGTGACTTTATGTGTTGTACTTTGCATACAACATATCAGACGACATAAAGTGGATGTGCATCGTAGAATACGGAGTACGTAGAATCAGGTTATGCTCTTTATTCTGCATATTATTCTTTCGGGTTTATGCTCTGATTCGTCTACTTCGCGAGAAAAATGTTCCTCATTTTTTTATAATTCTATGTGTCTTCTGGTTTCATCCGAAAGAGCCATTTGTTCAAGTTTCTCATGTTTTCCCTGCATATTTAAATTTAATATTTCAAATTTTCATAATCTTTGTCAAAGTTATACGGAGAATAAATAAATTTCAAGTGTAATGCTACCTAATTCATATAAGTAATTTTATAGAAAATAATTGAATTATATATGATAATTTCGGATCAGTTGCGGAATGAAAAAACTTTTCCGTATCTTTCCACGCTTGCTATAAAATTAATTAAAGTGTAACTTTCCATTAGCTGCTTCTTGTGGAATAATTATTATTGAAATATTTAACACTTTGTTATTCGAACAAAATGTAATAAACTTTAATGTATAAGCTGTCGAGACCCAGAAATGCCGACTGCAGCGTTGCGGGTTCTCTATAATTTAATCACAAATAACTTCCGAGATTCACGTGGTAAAGCTGAGCGTGTCAGCCGAATAGAGTTTTAAGGTAAATTTGCAATGTAAACGTCCCAAAAAGGTACTCGACTTATGTAAACCTTCTAGTTTTTAGATAATAGATAAATCTACAATTATACATCACACTTTCCTGAAAATATTGATTTTTGACTTATATACTCACATTCTCAGTTGAATTCAAAAATTCACACTCTCAAAATTTAAATTAAAAATTTTGAAAGTGAGAATAATTCAATAATAATTGAAAGATTTTAATTCGGTGTATTGAATGCATTGAAGAAAGGTACCTCTCATTTTTGATTAAAACATTGTAACTCATAAATATTTAGCTGATCAAACGGCTACTTCCTCTATCATAAACTTGAAATTTATCTTCGATAGAATGCATAACAGAATATTTGTTGAATGTGAAGTATTCTGCTTGAAAATGGCACCTTATCATTATCGTATTCCCGTTAAACTTCATTGCTCGCCGCGAATTATTGATGCGTAAAGAAAACGACCTTCTGTACACTATGTGCTCTGAGCAGAATCTCTATAATTTTTTTCTCTTCTATTTGTTGCTTCTTGGTGACTGAAAGACTCTATCGAGAGCGAAGCTTTATGACATTCAACTTTTACTCTTATTTCCCCATCTATGCAGAGGCAACTTCTTATTTACTTTTCCTCCCTCGGTTTCTTGCCCCTTAATTTTATTTCTATATCTGTAGTTGAATGCGAATAGTTTCTCAAATGCGTTTCGCTACCTCACGATTCGTTCAAAGTATTTTCAATAGTTCTCTAAATTTTACTAGTCAACACTCAGAAAAAAGTTTGTTTGAATTAAACCAAATTTGTTTGATTCAAAGAAATTTTCTTTAATAAGATGAAATCAATTTTTTTGAATTAAAGAAAATTTCTTTGAATCTAACAAATTTTGTTTAATTCAAATAAATTTTTTCTTTGACCCTATATCAATGATACACTGAAAAAAATGTCTGGTACGGATAACAAAATTTTTGGTTGCTATAAAAACAATAAAAATTGTTTGGTTGTGCCAACCAAATCTTGGTTCTTTCAACAAAAGTTTTGTTGTCCGTACCAGACATTGTTCTCAGTTTACGTTTGTTTGATTCAAACAAAATTTTTTCTGAGTGAAGGAAAATAGAAATTGACATTTATACTAACTATGCTATTTTTGTTAAAATTACATATATAGCTTTTATAGTTTATTAAAGAAATTTTCAACATTTTGGAAGGATTTTAAGAGCTTTTCAGAAATTGAAAGGGATTACAAGAGATTTGTATGATATTTAAAAGATTTCGTGGAATTTTAAGAGATTTTTAAGGATGTTTAGGGAGTTTAAAGAATTTTATGGAATTTTAAAGTTCCTTGTTAAATTTTAAAGGAATTTACCGGATTTTACTCTCTAAATCTGAATTAGTCATAAGTTACTAACGAAATAGTGCCAAATCGTTTACTAATACACTTTAGTAAGCATTTTTACTATAAATTAGTAAAAAAGTACTAATTCAGTTAGTAACGGTAACTAAATTAATTAGTGAGCCTTACTAAATGAATTAGTACTTTTTACTGTGAATTAGTAGTTTTTAACTAATTGATAGTGAAAATGCTTACTAAAGTGTATTAGTAAACAATTTGGCACTATTTCGTTAGTAACTTATGACTAATTCAGATTTAGAGAGTAACATTTCTCATGAGGTTTTAAAAAAATTCAAGTTATTTTTGATTTTTAAGAGATTTTGTGAGAATTTGTCTGAAAGTCAGGGAAAAGTCATGGAAATTGAAAAATTGAATCTTATGGCTATACCGGGTACTTGTTTAAAACCTTGCTTAATCTCTAATTAAATACACCTATGACACAAATTAATCTCCATATAAGAAGATAATTACTGCAAAAGAGAATGTTAAGGAAAAAACTGTCTTTTAGCATTCGACTGTCATAGACGTGTCAGCTCAAGTGTCGATTCTCCTCTATGTAAACTGTAAACTGTAAAGTCCCATAAGTGGTATGGAAGATTAGGTAGGAGGGAAGGTCGCTCGTTAAAACGATGAAATATCACGTCTGTCGAGGATATGTCAGTAGTCTTCCTTTTTTTTCTATGTATGTAATTGTATTTTCGTGGTGCACTCACACATAATACACAGAGATACATGGATAAGATATAGGATTATGTAACCACTCGAATGATCAATGTGTGTTTGTGTTTGTAAGTAGATTATGTAATGATCCGCTTGTCGATTTGATGCAGTATCTGAATATATCTGACGATTATATCACTACATCAGAATACAAATTTCAATTGAATTGAGAACCACTGCTTGCTATGCAGTAATTTAACAGGCGTCATATGTTAATTTATATTCTCAGAAATGTCAAAATAGATTAGATAGGCAGGAAAATATGGAAAATATTTGGAAGTTTTTGCCTTCGTGCATTGATTGGGATTCAAGTCGAGAGCGATAATATGAAATAATGCAGCGTGAATAATTAACATGCCTGTCATCATTTACGGTGCTGGAAAATTCGTTTTCTTTCGGAAACAAAATTGAAGAAATTCAATTATAAACATTTGCGCTTTTATTAAAAGAAGATTTAAAATAAATCACCGAGAAATAAATGGGAATTTGGTGGGCGGTCATTAGTAAACACTGTAATGATCTATTATAATATATTTGTTATATTATAATGAATATTTGCACACAAAGCGAAACACTTTCACTTGTCGAAGTTCAAATGTCAAAGTTACGTGATTTACGTGCATTTGTATAGGTACATACGTTACTTTCTCTGAAATTATTCCTTTTCAAACAGAATTATTAATATGTTTCAAATTTTGTTAGTATTATAATAAAATAATGCATAATTTCCATGAAATTTCTATCTGGACTTTTCACCTATTCACACCTCAATCTCAAATAAATAAATTCATTCGTGAACATGAAATAAGTTTTCTTGCATAGGAGACAACTTATTAAATTAAGATGACCAGAATAATAAAGTTTCAATTAGGTAAATAGTGAACGATTGTATTTGACGTAATAACTTCTGATTTATCAAATTGATGTACAGTACATAGTATTTTATATTGACTCTTCTCAGTTAGACTGCCCTCGTTAGTCCGAAAAAATTTGTTCGGACCGGTTAACGGCCGAGATAACGGTTGTGGAATCGATATGCAGGGCTCTGATGAGTCAAGTGGTGGTATGCTTAATAACAGTTTCAGAATCAACTCAGTAGGATTATTCTCTCTACCTTTACCTTCTATCTTTTAATGGGCGTTTCCGACTTCGGATTCTTGTCAATGGGGTGTGTAATGGCATGCGAATAGCTTAGTACACCAGGTGTAAGCTCGATAAAATTGCAACACTTCAATATCATACTAAATAAAAATTTTCATCAACAATAGGATATAATAAAATAAAGATAATAAAAGTACAGGAATTCTGGGACCTGGAAATGCTTATCAGTGCATGGATTTGATGCAGAAGAATAATCGAATATCGAATAAAAGCATTAGGAATCATATACAGTAAACTATTCGCACGACTGACTTGACTTTCGATTTATTTCTTGATTTATTCTTTTCAGATATATCCGGGCTTGAAGGAAGAAGGTTCTGTCTTGGGTGGCGCAACTCAAAGAGTCACGAGGTATGTCCTAAAAATCTTCCTTATCTATGTATTTCGCTAGAACTTTTCGCCTGCACATGTTTCTTCTATATCGATCAGAAATAGTAATTTTAAGCGACCATGGAATATCGCTGCATCTTGCAAAGGCGATGTAAAACAAAAATTCGTGTCAGCGACGCAGTGATTTATTCACAGAAAAAGAAAGTGCAAAAACAAGTCTGGCAAAAACTACGTAAATAAAGGATAAAGAGGGTCAAGACTGTGGCGTAATAAATGTGAGATATAAAAGGTACAACAGGAAGGCTATAACTTTTAAAAAGACTTAGTTTTAAATAAGGGTCAAGTTTTGTTCCGTAAATAAGACGCAATTTTCATTGACACTTTGAAATGCATACAAAAAAGAAATTCTTGTGATTTTTCAAGTCAACGGTTTCATTTAATTTCATTGATTTTATTTTATTTCATTGCAAATCAGAGTTAAATAAATCGAATGTTGAACTCCCGTGAAAACTATGGAAGGTAAATTCTACCTGACAATAAGTCGAAAGCCGAGAACGGACTCGACCTTAAATGGTCACATTCTCATGACCGCGATGCGTGACTTGGTCTCCACCACGCGAATCACTCAATTCCTGTTCTCTTTGTCGAATTCTCAGCAAACCATTAAAAACCGTTCACTTCCTCGTGGAAGAAATCAACTTATTCTGAATACGAATTAGTCTTCTAATATTTGATCTATCATTGTTTTTAATAAAAAATTTCTGCAAGTCACAATTTTCGTTCGATTTCAAGTAGTTTTTTATTTAAAATTATAATAAAATAATATCTCAGGGTGTCTATTAATTTTCGCCCACCGAATACTCGATTGTAAATTTAAAGACATTAAAAGATGTTTCTTAAAAATAAATTTGGAGGGATTTGAGCAGCTTTTTTAGAAACTTGTCGTGAAATTTAAGAAATTTAGCAAGAGATATTAGGAAAGCGGAAAAGTTTCTTATATATATGTATGTAGTCTGAGCATGTACGCGTATCTACTCTGAAATACAACGTTACCGACCTGAATAGAGTCAACTTTATTATGATGAGATTGGTCCAATCGTCACGTGGGAAGCACCCAGAAAGATATCTTCCTACACAATTGGCGCTTTGGCAATTCCATTTTAGGACTCAGAACAGGAGTCGGAATTCGCACTTATTTTAATCTTGACCAAAAAAAAAAAAAACTTAGTCATCTACATATTTGAAAACGGCAAACTTAACAGTATAAATTAAACGAAAGACCTATGGATATTCCAAAAAGTGGAATTTTAGACAATTTTAAAATGAGTCCTTCTACTCTGTAAGTTTAGATCACCTGTACCGATATCACAGGTTGATGATTGAATAATTCTTATTTGGATTGGCCTGGAGCTGTTTATAGAAATACACTTCAAACAAGTCTCGTATTCCATTCGAATGTCTCATCGCTGATACTGAAATGTAGTACATATCTCTTGTCTCTTCACCTTTCTCCTATTTCAATTCATATAACACATCAGCAGTCTATCATCACCTACATTTTTTTACAATCTGATTAGCGAAGGGAAATATGATATTTTTAAAACAAATATTGTCACGATTTCCAAGAATGAGCTATATTTCTGGATTTAATTTTGGATGTTGGTAATCTTTTGCAAACAGTTCGGAAATAGGATATGCGGGATCACCACCACGAGCATTGTTAGCACGAGGATGCAGCATAGATTCAACAGACAGACCATTTCATCCAAGCGAATGGGTGGACGTTAATCTTGAAGTACCCAACACACCGAGGGCAAGCTCGGCTTTCACGAATTTAACCGTTGACACCAACCTTTACCCAACAACTACCACGACTTCCAGCTGTGAGTTCATAAATTCTGCAATTTCTTCCTCTAAATAGAAAGACTGGCTTCAAATATCACAAATGATCAGAAAAATTGTTTCTTGCCTTTGTCTCCAGAAATTAAGGGTATTGGTTCCAAGACCTTTAATTAAGGAAATTTCAAGTGGTTGCTATATAGGAACTTTAAGGGGTTTGAAGAGGTTGCTAGTAATTTTAAGAGAATTTCAAGAATTTTATAAGAATCTGCCAAATTAAGTTTCTGTTAATTTCGAATGTTTTTTGATATTAGATGTTTTATTGAATTCAGGTCCGAATTTGATGGAGAGTGTGACACCTGTTCCTCCTCCGCGAAAGAGGAAAAGGAACATAGGACGACCTCTACCACCAAAACCAGATGACGTCACCGAGAATAATGGACAGATAAAGTTTTCCACATCGAAAGATGAACCTCTATATTCTTCGGTGAAAACAGACAAGTCTAAAAGTAACAACTACTTCGATTCCGAAAACTCCGAAAACGATTCGAAGAAAAAGGCTGAGTCCTTGGAGGATTCAAAAAATGAAGATGAAGCAGAAAAGTCGAAAGAAATTTTCGAACATATGGTGAGTAAAGTTCTTGGAAATAAATGGAATTTTATGAGACGATTTTTATGAGACTATATCAACTCTAGCTAGGATGGAAAAATTCTTTGTTTTAAAATAAAATTTCAAGTCATGAAATCAACGATTATAAAGGATTTTTAGGAATATTAACAGGAATATTAACTATATTACCTATAGTATCAATTTTATAATTGCTTGTAGCGGCAGAAAAACTACTAGAAGCTGTAGATATAAGATTTAGAGACAACTGAGATACTTAAATTCGCGAAGCTCTGTTTATCTAGGGAACATTTTCCCCGGGCAGTATGTGTTCTTCGTTTAGAATGTAAAAAGGGACGTAAAAACAAAAAGCGAGAGCAATGAAAATTCTCTTACTGCATTTCGTCCTACAATACACTTGGGGAAAACTGTGTTCACAACTTTTTTATGCTCAGTCTTTAACAAGACATAATTTCAGCTTCTATAAAATAAATTGGCTTGTTCCAAAAGCTTAATTGGTTTTTGAGATCATTTTATATTTTATTATATTTTTTCAGTTTCATTAACAGAGTAATTTTTTTTTTAATTGGACATTTTAAAATGTCCTGCAAATAGTTTTCAAAATATTGTTTGCAATTGCACAAATTATTGTCAATAATGTGGTAACTATTCGAATAAAATATAATATAATTAAAACTATATGAAGATGAATGAATATAATATTCATTGAAACACTTCGTATTGGGGTATTTTTGATCTGCATTGAGGACAATTGGATAAGTTATCAAATCCTGTTTGAAAAGCAGGTGAATGTCACATCAGAGTAGATAGTTTTTAACAAGATTATAGAGTTGAGTGAAAGAAGTTTGATCAAACAATGGAACACCGGAAATTCCAACATCAGGTCTCATGACAAACTTCAGAACGAGAATGAATACGAGAGATTCTGAAACCTCGACTCCAAATCATTTCAATAAAGGTTCTAAAGATTTAACGTAGCTTGACCATGACCCGGAAGCTTCCAAAAGAGCAAATAATAGCTGCATCGTCAGTTTGCCGAGTTACAATAAACTCGAGATTGCCAGATGTGATGTTGGCACTTATTATTTAGAAAAGCAGAAACCGGAAGTAATGCCTGAAAGATCTGCAAAAAATCCATCACAAGATCTTTACCTCTAGGGACCCACCCAAAGATTCTTTCCATTCTCCCACATATCTTTCAGAAATAACTTAAAATTTTTAAATTTTACTTTCAAAATTTATTGGTCTTTCAGAAACTTGATAAGGGATTTGAAGACTTTGAAATAATGTGTATTTTAAAACTTTCTTTACAGAATTTGAATGAGATCGAATCGAAAGACACAGAAGACTCCCAAGATTTAAAGAACCACATAGAAGAGGCCACAGTAGAAGAAAAATTAATTTCCAAAGTCAATACCTCCTCTGACTCCGGAGGCTTAGACTCCTCGGAGACTTTGAGAGAATGTTTGATAACTGGAGACGTAATAACGACCTCTACTCCGATCAAAATGGCTATGGATGAGGATTCAAAATCCTCCAAGAAGTTAATAGAGTAAGTTTTTATATGAATAAAGAGGATATCCTAAACCTTGCAATTTTTGGACACCCTATATACTAATGTATTACAGAAAAATGTAAATTAGAATTTAATGAAAAGTATACTGATAAAATTATTAATTCATAGATCGTATTCTAACATTTCTACCCGTGGGGTATAATTGCAGATCTAGTTCCGCTGATTATGCACCTGCGCTCGATTTATCTACAAATGGCTGCAAGCAGAAAAATGGGAACGTGGGAGATGACTCGAGAAATTGTTTATTCTCAGATGCATCTAATTTACGCAGCGAAGTTTTCTATGAAGCTGAAGAAGATTTTCCAGTTCAGGAAGGTAAGAAAGTTTTTAATTAATTTTGAGTCAAGTACGTATAGAATTATTCTTTTCCTTCACCCTTCACTGTCTGAACGTAATTGACAAACAAATATTTCAATACCCATAAATAGATGTTATTAAATTTTGACCAATTTAACATTGAGGCAGTTTAGTTTGCAATAAATTTTGATACCCAGTGGAAGAATCGCAACCGATTGGTTACGAAGTGTATTAAATTGCTTCAGTATTCAGTTAAGAGTGATTAATTTTCAAAATCAAATTACTTGGAGTTGAAAGTATTCGAGTCCCCTTCACTCCCTTTATTTGAAATTCATTTCAAACTAGTTAAAAGTCTGCTAATTATAATCCCGAATCAGCACGTTCAAAGACCTTTCGTTCTATTACTCTCTGACGGTTAGGGTGATTGGAGAGACTTTGATAGTAAAAGAGCAACTATTCGCGTACGTGACTAGTTAAACCGCACAATTTCATTCAGCAGATAGTATCGAGCCACGTTCCGCAGTCAGAAAGTCCGATTCTGAAGCTGGAGATCCGGGTAAGATCCTGAGGCGAAGCTTGTCCAACGAAAGCGAACCATTCGATAGTTACGAGGAAAAGGAACTTGCCCTCGGTCTTCAAAATTCGGGAATTCACAGAACAATTTCTGAAGAGTCTTTGCCTCGGGAAATGTTGGAGGCTGTTGATAGCGATCTGGATAAAGCAGATGATGATCGAGAAGATGATTTCTTCGAGGAGAAAATAGTCAAGAATGTCATAAACAACATCACCAAAGACTCCAGTGTCTCTAACGTCTCGAATGAGACCAAGGAAGTCCTCAAAACTCCAAGTCCAGAACCTAAAATCAAGGCTGAAATTCTTGGAAATGATCATTCGGCCTTGCTCAAGGTTCTTCAAGAAGAAGCAGCTACTGCAGCTGGAAGCAATCTCAGTTCCATGACTCCCAGTCTCACAGAATTAGAAGTTGCACTTTCAGATATGTTGGAGAAAAGAGATGAACAAGAAGATCTTGAGGATCCTTTCAATGAAAAAGATTCCCTCGATCAAGAAGACTCTTTAGAAAAAAATGAAGAAAATTCAAGGTCTAAGTCTGCAGAGTCAAGATCTTCAGAGTCAAGATCTCCAGAAAAGCTCATCGAACCTTGTATTGTTCCAGTCGAAAAAGAGAGAAAATTCCAGGAAACTAAGGATGATTTTACTGCTAATAAAGATTCAAAGAACTTGGAAGTTAGTAAAGATTCTGGATTCAATGGCAATGATTTTGAGGAATCGAAAGGCTCTGAGGAAAAGGTGAAGATTGTTGCAGTTGAGTTGAAAGACGGTTCAGTGATAAATAATTCTAAAAGTAATACGAATCCTTTCGAAGTGGACCAGGAAAATTTAAACGACACATCTAAGGATAATTTGAAGGGTTATAAAATACTGGGTTTTTCCTTTGATTGCAAGGATTCCAAGGACGAAAATAATCTTGAAGAGGAGACACCTGAGAAGCCAAGTAGGATGCATCGGATAAACTTGTCAGATTCGTCAGAGAATGATGGAAGTGCACCAACTCCTCCTCGGAGAAGACATCGAAGTGGGTCCAGTATTCTTAAAGAAAATGTTTGTAGGGCTACGAAAAATGGAATCCGGGAGGATGATGATCCTTACGCCAATGATAGGCTTATTTAGTTTCTCAATCATACCTGAAAACTTCATACATTGAGAGACTTTTTATTTGACATAAATAAGGTATAATAAGAATATTATTATACAAAACATTAAATCAGATTTATCGTTTTCTCAAATAAAAAGTCTCAGTGTAGATCAAGAAGTTCAGTATTTTTAGGAAGAGGCTCAGTACTCTTTGGTCTTTGATCGCCTGTCTAGAAATTCAATGTGTTCGTTAAGCTTCTCAAGTTCGTTCGAAGACTTCCGGAGAATTCAAGAAACTTGAGCAGAACTGGGAATAGGATAGTGAGCTTTTTAAACTTTTTAACGAACAACTAAAACCGAGTTAGTCTGTAGAAGAAACAGAATATTTCGAAAATGATAAACTCAACGATGTTTCCTAAAGCAAAGTTTCGAGTTAGTGGATGCGTAATCGAGTTAGTCGACATTCGCAGTAATTTTTTGTCTATTTTCAAGTATTTTTCGAGTTTCAAAAACCTCGAATATTTATCGAATGAAGCTTTGAACATAAAGCCTTGTTTAACCGCGCCGACGTATTTTAGGATTAAGTGCTGTAACATAGTGTATAGTGAGAAAGTTTGAGTTTAGAGAGGGTGCTCGAAGAATAATGCGACTGAAAAGCGTGTAATATATAAAATTATAAAAGAAACATGAAAAATATGAAATATATATACGATGATAATGAAAATTATAAATATGGTTATGTTGAGAAAGTTCATTTAATTTTTTACAGTACACTGAGCTCTATATTCAACTGCCTTGTTTTCTAGCTTATAGAAAACTTGTTTTCAATTATTATTCATAATTTCATCATAAAAAGTAAATTTATAAGAACTGTGGACAATTTAGAAATACCTAATAATATGCAATTGATTTAATTAAAGTTATAGACTAACTTACATTCAAATTAATAAGTCATAGAAACTGTAAAGCCTGATATTCCAAAGTCCCTGGTGTTTTTTAGAATATCATCTGTAACTAAATGAAATGAAAAAGGCAAAATCTAGAAAACAGAAAGTCCTGCATTTAAATTTCCTTAATTTTGGATGCTCGACGCAAGGGGAGCGTTTAGCGAATTTATGGAACCGACAAACTAGATAGGCGGATAGATCCCTGCTGAATCCGCTTCGAGCGATTTTAGGTTTTTGCTACCGCTTCAAGTACTTACCAAGACTTACTACTTGGACTAATTAAGTACACACGATGCAGATACACAGACCCTAAATAGGAAAACCACGTAAATACATGTGGAGCTGGGGAGTCATCGGTAATTATTCAGCGTACTACCTAATTAGTTTTTCGTCGTTGGTTAATCCTCACCAGGATATCAGAGGGACGATCTTTCCTCTTATACCAATGGTTGCGTAAGTAAGTTTGGGGTTTTCTTGCAGTTGACTTAGCACGTAAATAGGGTGAGACAGGCTTTGGGTTTCTAGATTAAGGTGATATTTAAACGAGGCAGCCGAGCCTGCAGCCGTTTGCTGTTGCCTGCTCCTTTTACTCCTCCAAAGTCTAACTTCTTTTCTTTTTCTCATCCTCCACCTTCTGGACCCGAGAGGAGATTAATTTTATCGCCTGGTGTAAGTCGAGCCTCGCACCGACCACGCCAAGAAAATGCCAAGATATTTTAAATCTTCCTATATGTGAAACGAATTTAAGTTCTGAACTGTGCGATAGCTACTGCTTGACCCTGCCTGATTTCCTATTCAATGTGTTGAAATTCTTTTTTTCAAATCTTGGAGAAACGCTATTCTGAGTGAAAGCAGTGAAACCAGAACTTTTTTGTTGAGTGAAAAATTGCGTAACATTTTATGGTTTAAAGAGACAGGTCGCAGAGTGTTGTTAATCATCCCACACACTTGGCAATTAGTATACAGTTTCCAAACACCTGAGAGTCCTGATAGTACCTATCTCGTGCGGTTACTAACGTGGTGATATGGACATAAGCCTCTCATCTTACATCCATTCGCGAATCCCAACCTGCTTACAGCGAAGTAGTTTATGGAAGATTAAGCCTAAGTCTCCTCAACAAAGCACCACATGCAATCTCCTCCCCTTATCTTTGTAATTGACTTCCACCTAAATAATCCCAATGAGTCTCTACTATCTCGATGCTGCTTTTTATTAATTTTCTCTTTCATCTGAGAATTTTTTTCTGGCAAAAATAGAAACATTCAATTAATCTCGAATTCTAACAATCTTTAAAAGTGAGAAAAATAATTTCATACCATGACTGTTTTTTTTTATGTATTTCTTATAAATCTGTGCTTTTTCCAATCACTCGATTCCCTTCTTTTTCTCTTACTTTTATATAATCCCTTATTTTCTTAGTGAATTGCAACTTCATCTTCTCAATCAATACGTTATTTCCCAGCAGAATATTATTTTCAAGATTTGATCTTTTATACGTAAATAAAATTGTATTCTCATCAAAGCTAAGCTGATTTGAATTTAATTAAAATTATTGTTTACCTAATTTTTATTTGAGGCATGACCAGGGTTGCTAATTAAAATAGAATCAAAGTGTAAATACGGTTGAAGAAGATTGGGGGATTTTTCTCGAAAATATTTTTTTTGGCTTTAATAATAGAAATAATAATAAATACTGCTTTTACAGATCTAAGCCCTACCTATTAGGTACTAAACTACTAATAAATACGGGTGAATTTATGCACCCGTAAACTTGCCTCCTGCAGATACGTGACCCGGCCTACACGCGCGTCATTCTTATCTTGGGCAGCTGCATTCGCACAGGGGCTAAAATACAAAGGAAAACTATGCACTCAGCCCCCTGCTTCAGTCCAGCCATCAAGTAACATTAAGGGTAGGTCGGGTGCAGGGGTAAGAACAACCCCATTCATAGCGCACGATATCTGGTTCCGGCCCTCTCATCCTTTTGCGGCGACAAACAAAAGCTAAATGCACTTCTACCAAATACCTTCGTGAATTCGCCCTTTTTCTTTGCTCTTTTCTCTTTCGCTCCTTCTTCAGCCCTTCACGCTTTTTCCCTTTTTCTTATAAAGATAATCCAACAGCGAAAATCTTTACATTGGAAGAATATAATTTATTTTATATCATTTATAAATTTATGACATGTCCCCAAAATAAAAGTCTGCACTTTTAATTTTTTTATTTCGATTGCTCGGATCTCGAATCGTTTGATGTTCAACATTTCTACTCTATCCTAATGTAGAATTGACATTTAGAAAAGAGAAACATTAAAGAAAAGTAATTAAAGAATTCTTACTTTAACTTTCAAAAGTCATTTTTCATTCATCTGATTCTGAAACATTTTGTTTTATTTTATATTTTACTATTATATACAGCTAAAGCTATTTAACTTTCAAATTCCAAGCGTCGGGTCGCATACTTCTCCCTAAATTATGTTCTCATAAACCCACTGGAATATACATATATCTGTGTCCTGGATTTAGGTGCAAGACCGTATCTGTTGTCAGCACGTATACGACGAAGAATAGAATTGTTAATAATAGGCATTAATGACCCACATGTTATAACCACTAACACATTGCTCTAATTATTAATAATTAGAAGCTAATAATTTCTCCTTAAGTTATTTGAAATTAATGATATCCCTCGGAAATAAATTCTAAACTCCCTCATTTTTCATTTATGTTATATATACTCGTGCCACCCACGCCACGTAAATTTTTTAACTTTAATTTAGGTTTATTGTTTTTATTAGAGTTTATTGATAAAAACGCAGCCCTTTATAAATATTATTAACCGAAATTAAACATCACGAGACGAAATAAAATTAAAATAATGAAAAGTGAATACTCTGATGCCTCCGTGATAATTTCATTTCTAAAAAAACCTCATTTACCTTTCTTCAATGCTTTCTTTGTTCTGTATCTTTACTCTTTTTCTTTCCCATTTTATATTCTCTCCCTCTTATAATTATGACGTACCTCGCAACG
Source organism: Synergus japonicus (assembly GCA_900474275.1). NCBI lineage: Eukaryota > Metazoa > Arthropoda > Insecta > Hymenoptera > Cynipidae > Synergus > Synergus japonicus. The sequence goes on from UCOH01006858.1 coordinate 41,242, forward strand.
TAATAAGGTAATTTAAACGCATGACTTAGAGACCATCAGTCGGATATTAGCTCAACTCACCATATATATATATTCAGGAATTGCTTGGCACAAATACCGATTTTTTGCATACTTTCCGTACAACTGGGCGTTAACAAACTAATTGTCTCCAAAGCTTGTAAACATTACGATAAAGGGAGTTTATTGTCATTTGTTCAGTTCATATATTGCTTCTCTTCTACTTTTATTTTTCCACCATAAGATAAGAATTTCGCGTGTAATAATTAACCGTTCCAAAAAAAATAGGATTATAGGAAGTATTCGATCTTTATCGAATAATTTCCCTGAGGCTGTCTTCTTAAAAAAGAATCTAAATTGAAAATTTATCTGAAAGCATGTTTTGAATAAAAAATAAGATTCGAGGCTGTGTTCACATTTTAGAATTTACTTGGTCTCTGGTTCGCATGTTGTCCTTTAAAGAAACGTCAATGATTCAAGGACACTATCTAGAAATAAGTATGCCTCTCTGTGTATGTATATATATATTTATGAAAGTGTGCGTGTTCCCGAGGGTGGTCAGGTCGAAAATGGAAAGGGTGAAAACGAGGGATGGACAACATGAGGTGAATATCTATAACGCATTTATGTGTAGCCCTTTCGAATAATAACTCACGAGATCAGCGAGGGTGCAAGTTCATGCCGTCTTCAATTTCAATGCAATTTCAATTTCAATCTCGACTTCACCGGTTTCAACTTTTTATAACATCTACTTTTTCCACTTGGAAACCTTATTACTATAAGGCTTTGTTTTTTTCTACAAACTTTGTTAAGATAACGCCGTCGCCGATGTTTCAAGATTTATAGCTGACTAATTATGTCTGACTAAAATTGGACCTTTACTACTGTCTCTCCCTTGTATGACTGTCTGAACATATATTTATATCCACTACTGATTCCCTCTTCACTCTATTAATTTCACGATAAAAAATTAGTTATTTTCTATTTAAAATTATACTAAAAAGTAGAGGATTGCGCCGATTATAGATAGAAGAAAAGCTTTTACTCAACTCAGTTTGATATTTCGAAAGATGATTACTGTTGTTGATACTCGTGAAGGCCTTCGTTTACCGAGTGAGAGGAGAATATTCGTAAGTATAACAAACAAGTGCGGAATAATGGACCAGGTACCCATGAGAAATTTCCTTCATCAATTATTATTGCACATTGTTCTACAAATTGGAATGAAAGTTTCCTCTTTCGTTTTCATTTCACTACCGATTGTCCGTCAAATCCAAATTTCCATAAAGTCTCTCTGGATTGTCAGGCGTTATTACAGTTATATTTCCGCAATTTTCATTCAGAAAAAGAACAGTGTTTTCTAGCGTGCGTTGAATCATGTTCAGGAGCAAAAGCGCAGTATGTTAACGTTTTAATATAAGGAAATTACTATTAACAAAATCGGTTATTAAAAATAACGTTGTTATAAGCGCGCTAATTTTGGCTAAATCCTAATAATATAAAGTAATGAATTTTATAGTTTTAGTAAAAGAGATGAAGATTGCTGCATCTCGAAAAGTTATGAAAAGTCGGTCAGGTATTTTAATTTATTTGTTAATAAATGGAGTAATGATCATTAAGGGAACTTAACTCCCCTTTCATTTAATGCAGGTAATTCTGTAAATGTTCCAAAAGAATGTAGGATTATTCTTCTACGTTCGGGATTTTTGGCAGTGGTAGCTTGGCCAAAGTTCTGGTAAGCCTGTTTATTAAGGTCATTTCAGTTTTAATAAGCTGGAACCACCTTCTCGCCTTCCATAAAGGACATATCGTATACTCGTCTATCTCACTCCTTCTTTCTTTTGTTTTTCTTTTTCTACTGTCTCTCATTCCTTCTTTATACGTCATCCGCTTCCTATATCGTTAGGACCGCGGTTTCATGCTGACCAACTTTTATTAGATTCGAAATTCAGCTAACCGATAAAATTTTGCTCCACTATTACTGAGCTTTATGATGACCAAACCACAAAATTCGGTAATAAATCAATGAAAGATTATAAGATTAGATTCGCATATTGAAGACATTACAGATGATGAATTCCAATTCTGTATATATGCAATTTTTTTTCTAAATATTGCTTATATATTATACATTTTCAAACATAAAATGAAAATATAAATAAATGAATATATAAAAATAATCTGTATAGATAAATTATTTTCGATCGTATAAAAACATATATAAAACTATAAAAACTGCAAGAGTAATAAATAATCCTGCATTCATTCGGCTATCGAGTCTAATTCACATTGCAGTGGATATTGAGGGAATAAATTGCCATGGTATGGATTATCTATTATCGCAATGATTGGTGATAACGAGTGCGATCAATTTCATTCGAGGCACATATATATATATATATATATGAACATGCAATCATACATAATATGCCAATAGGGTTTTTGATGTCTATATAAAGGGCGCGAGAATGTAAAGCTTGCCCAAAGCAATTTTGCTTTGTGATTTTTGAATGTACATATTTACAAGGGGACGTATTAGTGAATGTATTTGGGCATCTGTCTACATTTAGCCCTATACTCATATAGGTAGATATTATTTTTGGCCCGAGGCAAAAAGAGATAGTGCTCTTGCAGAAGGGAACGAAAGCATAACTTTTCCTGATAAAAAGCTTTTATTACCGGCAATTAGGATAAGCTTGCGCGAATTTCCCTTTTTTCGCGCTTTTGACCACCTTCGCGGCCAAACCTTTTTTCTCTCATGGACCGCAAAGTTCGTTAAATCCTTGTAGAATATTAATCAAATACAATCTGGCAACTACCTCATTCTATCAAATATGTTTATTTTAGAAAATTACTTGATATACATTATAGCACGTAACCAAATGTTTCTAAATTCTACTTGAAGATACATCAATTTTTCTTCTCAGTGTGAATACAATTTTTCTAAAATGGTAATGTAATTTTAAATGTCGGTAACTATAAAACGAAATTGGTGAAGAATTATAGTGCTTGGCAAGGGTTTGGATGGGGATTACCTCACAATGTTCAAAAAGAGAAAATGCGTGAGATATCAGGTGAAATTTATTGAAGGTTTTAGGTGAGCCCCCTGAGGTAATCTTCACATAAGTAGCGCTTCCTACGAAATCAATAAGGATAATATCCGGTAGGCATAACTTCTATAGCTACCATTTAAGTGTCATATCTCGTTCCAGATATGAGTGTGCACACATATATAGACGGTTTGGATAACAAGGTTGAAGGTATTACTCCTAAATGAAGTTACGAGGATGTGGTTTACCAGCTTACAAACTTCCATGACGACAAAGTCCTTTGCAGAGTCTTCGCATTAAGCGTTGCTCATATGCACATAATCTTATCTATAAATGCATGCTATCAAACATGATGTTTATGAGTTAGTTATGCAGTTATAATAAATTTTCAAGGAATTAACCACTCATCAACATATTTTGAAATTCCTTCAAATCTATCGTACTTTATAATTAATCAATGTTTGTTAAAACCGTAGACATTATTTATGAGAGCTAGATTTATGAATGGTTGGCGTGATTTCTCACTCGAAATAAATCTGAAGAAAAAATGAAATATGAATTTAGAAACCAAATCTACTGTTTAAAGAATAAATGCAATTTTAATTTAAAATTCAAATTGGAAACTCGCACAAGTCCTTTTTGCAAATATAATTTGTAAATCAGAACGAAGTTGACATAAGAATAACAAGTTTAGTGCTTAAAACTAATAGGAGAAGAGAAAAGACAAGAGTCCTAAGGTAGGACGAGAGGAGGCCTTTAATGAAGAGAAATAAGAGTAACGAGAGGTGGAAATCGCGAAATGTGGAAAGAGAAAGGCATTAAATGAAGAAGAGACCAGAAATCGCAGAACGTGTCGCTTGCGGGACACGCCATTAAACTCGACCGGGTAGGTGAGCGTGGGTGCCATCGTATCAAAGTGGCACACGATGCGGTTGGCACTCCTGCCAAACGATAACTGCTAAACCCTTTCCCCCTTCAAAAATTCTCGCTCGTACTTTCAACCCTTTCTCGTATCAAAAGGTAAGACCGACACGACATTTTGTGAACTGGTTTCCTAGGCCTGATACATTAATACGGGGTGTAACGTAACGTAACGTCACCCCATTACACGTACGCCTGGCATAATGGGGCTCGTAAGACCTACTTAACTTAGACACCCGCGGAATTTTCGTAATCTCCTCCCACTTCCCTCCAAAAATCCTCGAGCCAACCAATACGAGTCTTTCTCGAGTGGAACACGGCCAAAAATATTATTCTGGAACGACTATGGTCATAGCATCCGGTCTGGGGAAGAAAATTGATGGGAGTGCAAGCACAAAGCACAAAGTCCTCTGACTTGTTGTAGATTAGACCTTATTAAGTCTAAAATAATAAAAACTTTTCCATAAAATATGATGTAGATTTTAATGCATTTTTTTGAGCGAATTTCGTTTTATTTATGATAAAATTTCAATGAAAACTTCAGCGATATAATATGTGAATTATGACTTTTTTGCGAATTTCAAATCTGAATTGGCAACTGTGCTTTCAAGTTCCTTCTTAAGAATTTTCTCTTTTCTCATATAATACGATCCAATACATACTATTACAATTCCAAGAAACGTCGAGAGATCAATTCTTTTTGCCTAGCTGCGATTTTGAAAGTAGAAGAGCCCCGAGCAACCCATTTTCAAGTAGGACAGGTTTGATAAGGCAAAGGACACTCGTATAAATCTCACGAAATGTTGAGAAGGAAAAGTGGAATGGAAGAACCTGCAGCAGGAATCGACTAAGAATCGAGATGGGAGGAATGATCAGGGAAAGAGATTTTCTTGATGGGGTTCGTCTTTCTTTTCTTTAAGACACGCATATATATGTAGAATGCATTCAAGAAATCACGGAACTGTCAAAGACGATCAACAGAAATATTTTATATATCTTAATCGATTTAACATCCACTCTCGAGAATTAAACCACTTTTGAAATTCTGCTTGAATTTAATTTTTGAGAATTTGTTTCAATTCCTCCGCCTGCATATTATCGAAAAATATTTCTAAATTTGTTTTTTTAATATCTAAAATAGTTTAATAAAACTTGACATTAAAGCAAATATTGAATTACAAAGCAAATTTAATTATATCCATCGAAAGCGATTTAACCTAATGATGCCTAATAACATAATTACATTCGCTATCAAGTAATATCAACATTCATATTATTATACAGGTAATTGGAGTGCTATTAATAGCTAAAAGCAAAATTCCAAATTCTCATATATTGATTTCCATCTGTTGTCTATTATTAAGAACAGCACGCACTTTCTCTCTCCCCTTTGTTCAAAATACTATTTGCTCGACATTTATGTCCTCATTACAATTCCCCCATTACCGCTCTAAAAGGAATTTCTACTCAAACTGTTATTTCCACTTTGAGAATATTTTTCAACGTTTCAAAAACAGATAGAAACACTTTGCAGTGAGGAAACTGTTTCTAAGACTGCTGGACCTTTAAGTCTCGCTGGAAGTAGAAAGTATCCACAAGAGCAATATTGACAAATGCATCTTGAAACCCAAGAAGCTTCGTCTACAACTCGCCAAGATAAATGTACACTCAAAAGTGACTTACTGTCGTAATTTTCTTTGTCTTTCTTTCCTCAAATGCGCCGATGCAAAGGTGAAAGTTTCGCAATTTGCTGTAAAAGAAAACCCGACAAAAGAGACTCCTCGTACCGGAAGAAGCTGCAAAAAAAGATAGAAGGGCCTGAAAGTGAAAGAAAATATCTAAAGAAAAGGAGGCTGAGAAGAAAAAGAAGCTGCGTGAGCGAAGCGGCTTCTGCAGGCGCAGGATTGAACCAATGCTCGAGAGGGCAGTAAAACCTGACAGTTTCATCCCTCTGTCTTAGTCTTAGATCTGGACGCAGTGATATCTTGCCGGAGAAATCTCATGGAATTGATTTATCTTCCTCAAAGTCTTCTCAACCACCCCCTTTCCAGCCGCCTCCAGCCACCCTTCTACCCCTTCTACTCTTTCCATACTTATATACCTCATCTCTCGCCTCGGCACTACTTCTTTACTTTCTGATAGAATATGGCAAATCTATGGCATCAGCATCTCATCATTTTACTCGAAAAGAAGATAAAGAACATTGGAGGAGGAAATTATTTTCAAATCTGATCTCAAGAATGAAAGACTGTCGATTAAGAGACTATTGATGAAGATTACAAGTAGAGTTAACTTGAGAGCGAGACTGAGTGAGTCTGACGTTTAATGGGCTGTATCTACTTCACGCGTGAAGTAGAAAGTAGAAAAAGTCAGACGTTAAAAGTCAGACGGAAAAAGTCAGACGTGAAATGTGAAATGTTTCATAACTTTCTCATTTTCTCATTGTTTTTAAATTCTCGTAGCGTGACACGTTTGAAGTTTTAACCGTCCACGATGAGATTGATGTATAAATATTTTGAAATCTCGTTTGTGTTCCATCGAAATCGATCGTTTTCCAGAAACGATCTAATACTGACAAGGAAGGTACCCAAAATGTCATTAATCGATTTTAATGTAACTGCAATATGCTGCAGCCCACTGAAATCGTGTTTTTTTATCGTCGGATAAATCGTTTTAAGGGCAAATGGCTTACCATTTCGTTTCCCAAATGGTTTAGCATGGTTTGCCAAACTATGACGTCACTGTTTACTAGCCGTACCATATATCTTTTCTCCGGCTTCTTATTTGCGCCCTCATTACATGCCACCCTTAAGTTTTAATCTAAAGAAGATATATCTCGCTGAAATTTTTTGACATGACAAACACAAATTTTTTTAAGTGCTGATTTCACCCCTTAAAATCACGTTTTAACATGGGGGTGGGAAGGGGTACAAAATAAGGGAAAAAAGATATGTAATTTGTGAATGACTCCTAATTCACCTTTCATAGAGAGCCTGATTGATGATGAACAATTTTGGAATTACGGCCTGGTGAATACTTGAGAATTTAGTCGTATACTGTGTCCATAAAAGCGAAGCCACAAAATGTTAAGTGGAGCGAGACTGTTGTCATTTGTCGTTTATCATTGGGCGTCGTTTGTCGAACGCTCGTCATCTCTTATCATAGCAGACGTACAATTGCGCGAACAAATCCGCGGGAAGGTGCGTAGACTGAAATGAGAGCCTCTGAGGGGTAGGAAAAAAGAGGGGAAGATTGAGTGGATTTTCATGGGCATGCGCCCACGAGAAGAGAGAGCAAGAGAGAAGGAAAGAGGAAGAGTTAGAGTGCCAGAGAGTAAAAGAGAGTAAGAGAGAGTAAGAGAGAGAGAGAGAGTGGCTGGGAGGGGGGGAAATCGGTCCGAGGATTGGAGCAAGGGTGACACCCTGCAGTCTGACGCGGGACTACCAACCCTCGTGCGCCGTTCCCATGAAAACAGAAAGCTCGATTTTCTTCCTCAGGACACTGCACCCGCTGTTTCAGTTGCATTTGCGCGGCCGAGAGGGATGGTACTCTTTGGTCCACTCTCTCCTCTCTTGAGAATAAGTTTCCAAGTTCCCTTACTCGAATCGGTGAAAAAGCTTTCAATACACAAACTCAAAGTCCAACATTTTTATCCACTGTATACTACCTTAACTTTTATATTTCTACCGCCTTTGTTTTTTTTTTTTTTGACTAACCGATTTAATGTTTTTATTGTAAAAACAATTTGATAGGTCAGTGCCCTTTTACTCAGTTGAATAGAATGTGTTGTGAGATAAATCGTCATCCGACTTATCTTGCTCTCACACTATCCGCGGGTCACATTTCTCATTCTTGAAAAAAGAATACGAACGGCGTCAATATCAATTTTAAAACGTAAGAAAGTAGTATGAAAAATTCGGATTGTGATCGGGAAAGAGGGGAATTTCACCAGTGCTTGAGGGTTGATGAAAACCTGACGAAAGGAGGGAATGAAGAAAAGATGAAGGCTGAGGAACAAAGAGGGAAGCTGCATTTGAAACGGTAAGTTCATTAGTTCGGGAACAATGATCAAACACCGCATTAATTAAAGCTCGCCTCGACGCTTTCCTTCATTCACTTGATAAAATGTTTCTCAAGAATTTAAAAACCCATTAATGTGAAAAATGAAAGTCACTTTTTTCTCTTTAATATAAAATAATTCCCTTGTGTAAAAAGAGATCGGCGTTAACGCTTTACTTAGTGATTCTTAACATTATTCATTAATAACTGACTTCGAACTTTTTAAAAATGCCGTTTATCACTTTCAGATGTACATTTTCCTTCAAAAAGCAAAGTTCAGTTTTAATTTAATTACTAATTTATCAATGTCTAGTTTTTTTATATCTTGTTCATAATATAACAATACAGGGTGGTTTTTTTGAGACATTGGAATATCTCAAGAAATATTTCATGAAAAAAATGCCTTGGATGTGTAAGTTTAAATTGAATTGAGATATAATTGAGATATAATTGAGATACTCCGATGCCTTAAGATAAAAGAAACTCACCCTGAATAATAATAAGATTAGAAATGTTTTATTATTAAAAATAAAGATAGAAGAAAAGAACAAGGAGTTTTAATTAAAAATGAAGGAAAGAAACTAAGAGAGGATAGCGGTTAATGCAAAGAAAATAAAACCGATAGCTTGAATATTAATAATTTCCTTTTCAGAAGGTCGTAAGGAAATAGATTTCACTATTTTACAAAATAAATGCTCATTGTTGTTTTTTTCATATAATTATTATGCATTCTTTATAAATAAACTAATCATGACGCCGTCGCGAGACGCGACATAATACCTTTTAAACCTAATTCTTGTTTATCTATTCTACACTGGATAAAGATAGGTGAAGTTATGCATATTCCAATTAACAATATTGCTTCGCTATCTAACGACTGAATATAATTTCTGTAATATTAGTTATTGAATCTCCATAAATATTAATAGGGCTAATATTGAGCTTCTATACATGTGATCACACTGTTACTAATTAGAGAACGCATTAACAATTGAATTATACTCAATATTCCTATTATATTATATGAATACATGCCATATTTCATAAAATTATAATACGCTTTGATAACAGCGAAGACATTAAACAATGTCTATGATTAATTAAAAATAATTGATAATCAAATTTGATTTCTATTGATTTATAATATTTCTGATATAAATTCAATAATAATTACGACTGCAATTATCATAGCTACATTGAATTATTTTATATCCACCCAAATTTCATGTTTCACTATGCAATAATACTAATATGACCAACTATAAAGTAGAAAAAACAGAAATAAAAGTTATATTGAATACCTAAACATAAATAACAATCACCAAGCGACCACCAAACGATTCCATTAAAAGAAATTGCATATTTTATAGTTGGGAGTAATTCTAACTAACTTATTTTAAATTTTTAAATTACACAAACGTGTCAATTTTAATGATTATACTTTATAAATTTTCCATTCTAACAATAAGTTGTTGAATTCTGAACTGATTAAAAAATGATATGTATTAATAATACAGTAAAATTTTTAATTGAACAATTTTGAAACTTATAATCATTTTGTTGTTGAATTTCGTGCTATTTTCAACAAGTAGAAGTGCATTATTGAAACATCAAGTGAATTGGATGGATGTAGAAAGGATCACGTGTGTGTATGAAACCTTCATTATAAATTTGCATATTGCATACATCAGGTTGCTTTAGATGTGAAATTTTTCGCTTGTGATGTACTAGTTTGCAATATGTTGTCAAATTCACGGTTCATAAAGCAGAAGCTGCTTGTCTAACGTAAAAAATTTTGAAAATTGCTATATTTCGTTAAATTCTGAATAAGTGCTAAAATAAACATATTTTAAAGCTTCAACATAGTATTTTTTAATATAAGTGTTTTTTTAGTATAACTATTTTTTGGATAAGTGAATTTTCACTCATTGAACAGTGACATCTGATCAATTTGTAACTGTATGTAACGCATCAAAAATTTCTTTATAGGAAGAAAGGAACTCAATTCCTTTCAAGCGGTAACATGCTGAGCACTTATTGTCGGCAAGGAAGGTTAAATCAATATAAATGAACAAAGATAGCCAATATAGACTATAAAAGTTCCTTCCCCACTATCAGTATCTAAAAAGCGTCTGACAAGTTTTCTCGAACTGGGCGTTTCTTCGAGTAGAACAAACTGTGATCTGTCTCGAATTGCGAACTTTGTTCACGAGGAAAATAAAATTCACTCTGTATCAAACTTTTCTATTTAAATAAATGATCCGGATCCCAACTACTTGAAAACGACATTTTCCAGAAGATATGCCCTGAGCTAGATTTTCCATTGCTTGTTTCGTCCGCCGGAAGTCTGCATAAACGAAGGATTCTCTCATGTGCTTTCAAAAAAAAGGCAATGTAATCCCTCACATTTTTCTTAGCATCTACCTTTGCAGTGACTTTCAATTCGGTATGGGACAACAAGATCAGTAGAAAAAAGCTCAAAAGCACTTTGAAGAGAAGCAAAAAAGAAAAAAAAATAACATCGACAGAGAGAGGGAGGGTAGGATGATTGTAGAGGATGGTGTGGAGAGTGCGTGCATGTGTGTATAACGTAGTGTGTCTCTGTGTGTGTTGGAAAATCTAGTTTGAAACTAGCGAAGAGCAAAGTGGAAAGAAACGAACAGATAAAGAAAATGGAGGGTGAGCAAGAGTATTCCTGATGAAGTTTGCGAGTGAGGAAAACGCTCGTCAGCGTGAAAGAACGAATGAGTAAAAGTGAGAAAAACGTGTTTCCGCTGCAAATTCTTTGCATATTTATTGTAGAAGAATATACACATTATGTTTCTTTGTATATTTGTCACAGCGTATGGCAATCTATTCATGTATATGGATATGTGAACTTATGCAAGCATATGCAGATGTACATGTGTGTATCTCAACTAAATTATACATGCTAGAATTAATACATCCGTAATACGCATTTGTATGTATTGAAAATAAATGAAACAGAAGTATGTATCAAAGAGAAGGAAACGATAAATAGCACACATGACACTGCGTTGCCACAAGTTTCAGTCTTTGGTGCGAACGCTTGTGGCGCGAGCCCCGGAGCTAGAGGGATGAAATAAAAGGGGCGGAAGAGCCCGAAGAGGGAAAGGGTGGGTTATTACTGTTAGCAATTATGACACCCTTTGAACTTTATTCACACTATAGTATTCTGTGTGCGCTTAACACAATATTACCTGTGTAACCGGTATTTGACAATCTATTTTACGATAACATATATGACAACGGTTTCATTTTTTTTCAAGCATCATAAAGGTAAAAGTATATTTTCAAATATTGAGGTATTTTAATTCTTACTTTTCAATCAATTAGATTTATTTTGGAAGTAAGTTTAGAGAGTCAATATTGAATTTATTATTCATGTTCGCGTTTTCAATATGAGTGCAATATTACCTAATTTGGCAATTCTTGAACGATAATATAACGATCCAAGTTAAACAATTTGATAAGAGCGCGAGGAATGCATCGCGATGAGGCGGGTGAAATTCTATTTATTAGACACGGGCACGAGATCCTGTTTTATTATAACTATAGTTCAAAAATAAATAAATGTTAATTAATAAATAGACTAAATCTAAACAGCATAAAATAGATGCATATAGATGATAAATAGTGAAAGAGAAAAGAAATGTTATATATGATGTCAAATCAATATTTTAATAAAGGCAGAGGACGATGAAAAGAATGAACAAGTAATTAAAAGGGTGCACACAATGAATCAGAGCCACATTGTCATTTTTGTGCCATTTTCCTGCAGCATTAATGTATGCGTGAACGCGTGAAAATGTAGTGTCAGTGTGATAACAGCTTAAGGGGAAATTCCGGAGGTACGTGGCTGACTGTTCGTGGTTGCAGACAGAACAGAACAGGCTAGACATGAAACGTATGTGGTATATAAGCCGAAAGTATCCACAGACACAAAAACATTCCTACGGTTGGAGAATTCTGCATACGTCGGATCTGGGATCTGGCAAAAATACGCCAACGGACGAGAAAACACCACCATTCGAAGTTGGGATATGTAGACGTTGCGCGTGGTACCACCCCTTTTACCCCCAAGAAATTAAAATGTAATTCCGTTCAGCGTATTGCACCCTCGTAATCCAGAAGTGTCGCGTTCTTCGTATACGTATGTATATGTGTAAGGCATATACCGGGTTTTGGACAATTAATGGACCAGAAAGGGAGTCCTGAATAATCGCTTTAATATTCGTGGCGGCAGGATGCACGAACACAAATGTGTCACGAGGCGCGGAAAGGGGAATAAGGAATATCCTTTAAAGCAAAGTGATAAAAGTATAATAACTGACGTTAAGGTATAATAATCAATCAAAATCTCGAACTTAAAAGTTAGGGGAAGAATTGTACATTTTCAACATTAAATTATTGAATTGTAAATAATTAATATTAAAGTATCGAAGTTAGGGGATTTTTAATGAGTTTTTATGCTTAGTGCCGGATGATATTGAAATAAATATTGGAAATAAAACGAGTTAACCAAGAGAAAATAATAAAATAGCCGATTTTAATGTGGTACTTTGATATTTTCTAGTGGCAGTCTGGCGCCAATGTTTCCTTATCTTTTATGGGCTTCCAAGGCAGTAAGAGTCATAATGATGATGACGTTGAATTTTTTGCTGTATTTGACTAGTGATATTCTAAGAGAGCATCCAGTCCTCTTTATTTTCTTCTCCCCTGCATTCGACTGCGAGTCTGTTTACGTGTGCGAGCGAAGCCGAGACTAATGGGAAAACTAGCGTCGAGCGACTTTTTGCCGGTAGATTAAAATATGCAAATAACCCGCCCGACACAGCTAGGCTGGCAACCATCCCTGCATCTTTCGACCCATCCCAACTGATGTCCCGCTCTCCCTTTTAGAAGTCCTCCAACTCTCTCACACCCTCTTCAAACCCATCACACTGTACACGTATGCCGCAAGGAACACACGTCTCTCTCTACACGAACACAGACCTGCACAGTGCACAGGGTGTTCGAAAATTGTTGTAAACTGTTCAACGTTTAACCCCTGATTGCATTGCTGCTCTCATACATATGGAACAAACCACTAACCGTTGGAGCATGATAAAAAAAATGTCAGCTAAAAATCGTTATCTCCTGCTTCTAAACTAGTTTTAACGATTTTTTCAATGATTATATATTTGAAACCTTTTTGAACTACTTGTATTGGAATAGAATGATGAGAATGGCGGTTTAATCAACCGCTTTTTATGCTTCTTAGAACTTCGAAGGCATTGAGGGCATTATGTGCGTGTCACTGTTAATTAATAAGGAAAATTGAAACTGACGCATAATTAAAGATGAATAGCTGATGAAAATAAAAAGTAGGTCGTCGACGAAATGCTGCAGTCGTTCAGACAAAATCGAGTACTAGTAGTGCTGTCGAATCTGAATCCGTTTTCCGGGTAGGTCGACAAATTTCCGGCGATCGGGCGCGGCACCATTAATTGCCGGCATATATCACTGGCTGACCCGACTGCCGCAGTGCCGGCGGGACATAATTTACGAAAATAACGCCGGTTTCCTTCGAAAGCATGCCTTGTTGTGCAATGTGCAGTGCTAACCTTAATTTTACCTTTTACGACCTCTCCACCGCCTCCAAACTACTGCTAGACGGAAGCGAAAAATTAGGGTTCTGCTCAACAGAAAATATAGTCGGGGGGTCGATTGCGTAACTTCTTATCATTCTCAGTCGTTTCATTCATAAAAATATGAAAAAGTTATACATTTATTCCCATGACTCATTTTTCAATTCTTTAAATTATACTAATAAATCTCATGAAAACTCAATAAAAACCCAATAACTTACATAAAATCCCTTTAAAACTCCTGTAGAGACAATTATCAACGCGATAGGTTTTAAGACCCTATTTTTTAAAGCAAGAAACACGCGAAAAATATGTAAAACAAATCTCCTTGCTCAGTAGAAAAGGATGAGTGCGGTCAGGCAAAGATACTCGGCTGCCGTAATGAATTTCTTCTGAAGTAGATTTACATTCCTACCCTTGCTCTAAAAAAAAATTGCTTTGCATAGATAGATTGTTATGCAGAATAACCACTTCTTTCTTCTACTAAATCTGGTTTAGCCATGAAATTAACTCGAGGTCTTAAGCCTGATAATACAATAAAGACCAAATTTAAACTTTTCTCAACTCTATTGTTTTTTTGGAAACTTCTTTTCCTTTAATACCTTTTTTATTTTGAATATTGAGAAGCTTTGCGACATTTCATTAGAGATCTTTCAACAACTCTCGTAAACTCTTACTATCTTTCCATCAGTTATTCCCTTTGGTAATCCCCATTTTAAAATTAGAGAGAAATTTTCCTTACAGAGAGCTGCCAACGTTTTCTGCAGATATAAGAGGTAAAGTTTAATCAAATCGGAAGCGAAATGAACATTTTACTACAAAGTTCTAACCCACGGGGTGTATACGGTAGATGCAGAGAGGTAGGAGAGGGGGGGGGAGGATGATCATCCTGTCACCCTCGAATTTCACTCGTGTTTCAGTTTGGAGGGTGGACGAATCAGCGGACGAATAGAACGCTCTCTGACCATCCGTATTTTCCATCTCTCTCCCTCATTTCCCGGTTGGCTGACACCACCGGGTTTCCACCCCCATGCTCATTAAATCATTTGTTCTCCACAACCTACTTCCCACACCCCAACGAAGTTACCAGCAACGGCTCCGGTCACTGCAACTACCACAAGCCAAAATATCTCGCGAATTTCGCGCGAGATCAGTACCGGAAATCCGGTTCTACGAACTGCCCCAGGTTTTTTACCCTCAATCACATTTTTTACCTCTGTGCAGATTTTCCCAGTTTTGTCTTTATTTTCACCGCAACGATTTTCGGGACCGATGATCTCGCATTTTTAGTGACTTTATTTTCTTCACAACGTCAGCGAATCTACCAATCAGCTGCCGGCACCCAATTTACGCTGATACCAATTTGTTTTTCGATTAATCTCGATTTAAATAAAATCGATGAAATAGTGAATTTGAAAAAGTGAAAAATAATACGAAAAATTGTGAAAATAAACGTTCACAAGTTTAAAATTAAAAAATGAATATTTTTAAAGATTGCAATTTGATTATGAAAAGATTTTTCTTTTTTCATGAAAAGTAAAAGATGAAGAGAGGCAAATTCTGCAAGTAATGTTACATAGCTCTTGATAAGCCTAGTCGTGACCAGCATCGGGAATTTTTTTCCGTGGCGTTGATGCTAATTTTGTTAGAGAAAAATGTTCTGCTAGGTCTCAAACACTAATTTCGGGTTTTTATAAAGATTAAAATTTATGGATTTCTCGTAAAAGAATTTTTTCTGAATATAATTCATGAGAATTTTTTTAAGCGCGTTTTAGGACTTCCTCTTTTTAGCTCTTTATTAATATTGTCAGTATATTCATTCAAAGGCGCGTATCCATATATTCTACTTGCCCTAGTTTCTTTCCGCTCATAATTTTATCACAAACACATTATATGAGTACTTAAATTTTTTATGACATTCTTCAAAACCAAGTATATACACATAATCTATTATTCATCTTTTAACCTGATTATATTTATAAATTAAACATCTTATAATTTGATTAAAGAAAATTGCTTGTAATTTGAACGAATAATTATTAGGAAATGCACTAAATTATTTTTATACCCTCCCCCATTTACGAAATTACTAACATTATATAAACACTATAAATTTAAGACTCTTCCGATAAATAATTAAAGTCTTTAAATTCAGAGTTTCGAATATTTCTAGATTGAGAGAATAAAAAACATCGCTTTATTCAAAAAAGCAATATTCTGCAAAATTATAAATTACGACAACAGTAAATTACAAAGAATTAAAACTTTAATTAGAAAGAAAACGCTGCAAGAAAGTAATTGGAATTATCTCCAGCAAAATGGATAAATGTTCTAATTAGGCGTAATTAATTAAACCAACGTGTTAAATGAACAAAAGTTTCCGCTTAAAATTCTCTATATCGCTTATTAAATTGGATTTTCTTTATTTTTTTAAATTAAAGACAACGAGACAAGAGAGCAATCTCTCATCATTTGATTATGAAATTTCAAAGCGAATCAGAATCGTGTTTCGCATGCTCACAAAGAAATAAATTTTAAATCAAAGTTTCGATTTAAAATAGCGAAACTCGTTAAAGGATAAAATCTAAAGCAAAGGGGCGTTATAAAATTATTCAACTAATAGAAATTCTGTTAGAAGATTTTTTCAGTACTCACCCAATTTTTAACTGGAATAAACAGAAGATGATTTTACCTGTAACAAGACAAGATTTATTTATTATTATAAATGGCTTCAATTTATTCAGAGCCAGAAAAATCTCTCCTAAAAATTTTATAGGCCAAAACATAAAAGCCTTTACAGCTTCGAATCATTTTCACAAACTGATTTACGACAAGCCAGCAGAAATTCGTTAAATTTTAAAGCTTCATTCTTCTTGCTTTTTTCTATTTGATATTTCAGTATAAACATTTTATATCGAATCGCCGTCAGGTAGAAAGCAATTTTCAATTCAATTTTTTGTAGTGCAGATCAGATCGTATTACAAAAATAAAATCGAATAGATATGCAATCTTCTGGTTTTAAACTTTTGCATTTACCATTGCAAAGATTTTTTATTTCACAGCTTTGTTACATTTTAAGATGAAAAGGCTTTGATATCAGATTTCTCATGAAATAAATTTTAGATCCGTTCTTCTTTTTTAAGATAAAACAGCAACAAGCTTGAAGGCTTTTTCAGAAAGTGAGACTCTGGAAAAGGCATTTCATTCAAAAGAAGCTCAACTAGGGATTATCTTGCAGCTTCTTTCTCTTTTTCTCTATTTTCCTCTTATCCCTTGAAACCAAACCTCCTTTACTTGCACGCAAACCTTTTCACCCTTCAAGGATATCTTCCATTAACTCGTTTTACCGACGAGAACCGTTTGAGTCCGGTCGTTAAAGGGTCTATATTGCTACTTGAGGTTGATGAAAAAACAGGCTGTTTTATCAAACGACATTTTATCAGAAATAAGTTACATCATCAGGATTCCTATAAAGAATGCAATTCGGTTTTTATATAGTTATTTAATTACGTTAATTCGAACCCCGATTTGTTAATAAAATTGTATTGCTACTCGAAAAGAAAAATTCCAATAGCAATAAACAAACAAGAAATGGAATTTATTTAGAGATTAATCCATTTTCAACATCGAGTAAATTTAAGGAGTTAAAAATCACGAAATAATGAAAAAATAAAAAAACTCTAAATTTATCAAAAATTTTGTAAAATATCTCACTAATTTTTAAGATTATCCTGTAAATGGAAGTGAATTGAGGTGGAAAACAGTAGAACAGAAAATACTTCGTTCAGTTCCGTTAGTCTCTAGCGGTTTGCTTTTCCATAAGCTCTGGTACTTGGAAGTTTTAATTAAACGTCGTGGAATTTGTGCTCCTCGAAATTCTCTATTTGTTTGTACCAGATGGAACTGCAACTGTAACTCAGGAGCAGAATCCTCAGCCATCAAATGTTGAAAGGAAAGTGTCTTTTCAGAAATACTTTTTCGTCAAAAATAATTTTAATTACCACTATTCATTTAGATTTAAAATTGGTAGTTCTGAATTGAATTAATAATTGTTTTATTTACTTTACTATTCAGTAGAATCAGCTTTTTTTATTTCTAAGTTCTTTAAAATTAGGTGTACTCTCTTTTGATTTATATATATATATATATATATACACACTAATCGGGCTAGCTTATATTATACTCCTTGGAATTAATGGAACAGGAAGTTAATGTCGTGTCTCGTAATAGGAACGACGGATTTCATGGGCTCGATCACGATGATATATTCATTTCATTATCCGGGCTTAGGAGTAACATTGTGCCTCCTCAAGCCGTCCTTACGTCGAAGGGGATCACGTACTATTTACGAGTCTGACCCGTCTTCCCTCGATCTG
Organism: Synergus japonicus; assembly: GCA_900474275.1. Taxonomy (NCBI): domain Eukaryota; kingdom Metazoa; phylum Arthropoda; class Insecta; order Hymenoptera; family Cynipidae; genus Synergus; species Synergus japonicus. The sequence goes on from UCOH01006858.1 coordinate 59,296, forward strand.
CGATTGCCAAATCTCCCATTGTCTTAAATCCCATTTGCATTTCCTGAATTGCTTCCGGACATGTGTATAGTAACGATTACCATATTAGATTCCAGTTAAAATACCTCTTTCAATAAAAATTCCAATATATATATATATTCATGTAAAAAGTGTATAGTAAAATCATTTTACATATATTTCACGAGAAATATTATATTACGCGCTTTGAATGAAAATTATTTTTGAATATTATATAAATCTGCATTTGCATAGACATAATTAATTAACTTCATACTGAGAACGGCCGATCAATGAAAAAAACGAACAAACAAAGTTAATAACATTATTCTATGTAATTTTACATAGTGCTTAAGATAATAAAAAGGGACCTCGATTGTCACTAACAAGTGAAAATGGAGTTACTTTTTAAAAGAAGCGTAAAAAAATAAATTAGATATTACACGTTGAAGCAATATGGCAAGCGAGGAAATTGCGGAAAGCGCAGAAAATTTAGGGCGAGTGCTTTTGCGAAGCTCTAGATCGACGACAATGTATTATCGCTCACGTAGCGTAGCGACAATATAGAGATCGTTCCAGGGGTATCCCCAGTCGACTGGGCAAGCCATATAATATATTGCACTTAATTTATAAAGGTACAAAACAGTCTAATACGGATGTTTATTTTGCGTTTATCTGTTACCTACACACTGTTTTTCTTACTTAAAGGCCATGTTCATAATGAAAAGTATCAAAAATCATGAATGCATCTTAATACTCTAAATCTCCTGGTTTTCAATATGAGTCTGAAAAGCACATCAAATCCTTCCACAATGAAAATTTTCACTTGTTTCGCACAATGTAGTTGACATTTGTTTGCATCAGTTTAATACCCAGGGATTTATTCTTTGAATAAACATTTATGCAAATTCCTGCCACCTAATTTATTTTTCTCCAGCTTCTAATTTACCTTCCAGCAAACGCAAACTGTCAGCATACAAACTTTGAGATTATTTAAAAGCATAAATGATGAAAAAAGAATTCAAATATTAAAATCACTCTCATTACTTATATATACTCTTCTATTTTTCTCTCATTCCCATTTATAATTCTTCGAAATCCTTGAAAAGCTTATAAATTTATTTTTTTCTAACATTTTCTCTGCTATATTTGATTATTTAAACGCCAGTTTTTGAAACGATGGCTGGGAGTGTCAGAAGCATTGGTAGATTTAGTTTCTTCTCCGAAATTGTAATCTAGCCTATCCCAAATTTCCATTTACAATCCGCTTACTTTGACCCCACTGACTTTATCTGTGAGAGATATCCTCGTTCGTTAGTTCGAAACCAGAAGCTGCGGGTCAGCCGCAGATTTCCGTGAGATTTGAGTTTATGGGTGCGAAAGGGAAGAAAATAAAAAAAAATAGCAGAAAGGAAGGAAGAAAGGAAAGAGGAAGAATAGTTGTGATGAAACGTAAGAACAAACATACAGGGTTCAGGAGAAGGGAGTGAAAAAGGAAAGCGGAAGACAAATAAAGCAGACTGACAGGAGAAGTAATGTAAAAGTGAGACGGTGGCAGCATTAGGGAAATTGAAACGGTTTTCTTTATCTGTCCTCGGAGTTAGAGGGAAGATATCTCTCCTATTGGGCACCAGTTTCGAGAGGCTGGATTTCTACACGTAAATCTCCGTGAATAACGGACGATAGATCCCTCACTTCTCTAACATTTTTTTTTATCTATTTCCAATGATCCTTCAGATTAAACGACAATCTCCTTCATATAAAATTACAATAGCAAAGATTTTTAATGCAAAAAGAAAGTTTCATACGAAAGAAAGAATCAGATTTACACGGAAAAGTATACATTTAAAATTTTACTGAACAGAAGAATTGACTTTTATATTATATGTAAAAAAGGACGACAGAGATTTTCGATTTTCCAATTAAATTTACGGATTTACGAGAATATAAAAATATGGAATGAAATCGAAGGAAAAAAAGTGCATAATTAGAGAATATACATGAGAGAATGAGAAATGGATCGAGAAATGCGGGATTGACATCGGGCTCCAGAGAAATAAATTATATAATACACCCTTCACTCCCTACGGATAGTAATCCCAGTCAGATCAGACAGGTTATTATATCATTTCGACGCCTCCTATACTTTCAAGTTTCGTACTCCAACACCAACAATTTTCCAACGTTCTTTCTACAACTCAATGTAATGTCTACTGCTTTTAATCCCAGACTAAATAAATGTGAGATTTAGAAAAAAAAAAAAATGTCAACGATATTAACAAGTTTTTGCATGAACGGAAAATATTTTTCTAATAAAGGAGGGAATACAGGGAGATTGTGGAGATGGTTTGGTCGAGAAACCGGTAGAGATCTGCTTTCGTATTCATACTGACAGGTTGCCTTTATTGACTGTGAATAAACCCATAGAAGCTGGGGATACTTTTCCAATCTTACGCATGCTAGACATACTATTGGAAATTTCTCGACTTTTCTACAAACCCCGACGCATCGCGTGCAGAAACACGCATGCACATTATTGTACATGTGGATCCATTCGTATGCAGGAGATTACCTACCGCAAATACGTGAAGGGTTTTGATGTTCAGACTCGGAATCAAATAATCGACATATTTTAGGAGTCCTGTTTCCCTGAATTCTGCATGAGATTTTAGTGGTGGGTGTGGAGCTTATAAAAATAAACATTTATATGCTTTTATTACAATTTACAAGTACACAGAAAAAACACGGACTGAAAGTCTTTACAGCTGAAATCAGTTTTTAGGCTGAATTTCAGCTGTAAACACTTTCAGTCCTTGTTTTTTCTGTGTAAAAACAAATCAATATCACGAACTTCGAATCTCATCGTTGATGTTTAAAAACTTTAAACGTTTAAGAATTTAAGAACAACGGGAAAGTGTTAAAGTTACATGACTGATCCCAAGGATCGAATGGAAAATTTCATAAATATAAAGAGAATTTTCTATGCCCTTTCCATCTCAGTGTATATTATGGAAGGAAGGAAACCTAGGTTCATTATATTATCTCGGGTTACGTCGAATAACTTTTGAACAAATATAATCATTGTAATAATCAATTTTGAAGACCCTAATGCTCACATATCAACAGCAGTTACAAATTTACAACCATCTGGGTAACCGGCTGAGGCTAGGTAATTGAGCGATGAAACGAAGTTACGTTAAGTGGCGTTTGCTCACTATTAGATTACATCTCGTTCGAGATAATTAGAAAACAATATTGTGTCGCCTCGTTTGATGTTGGCTTCCAAGTTCAGAGTAAACTGGAAAGATTGAGTTTTTTTATTTCAAGCAGATATCGTCAAAGAAAAAGCTTGCTATATTGTATACTGTTATTTAATTTCTATAGAAAGTAGAGTGTAATTCCAGCCACCTCTAGTAGGAAATGAAACTAACTTCAGCACAGAGATAACGGAATTTTCCCAAAGAGTGTGATAATAGAATAGTTTGAAAAGAAATCAAAAAATTGAATCAGAAACCATTGAAGAACCTGTTATTCTTTTGATTTTTATCAATTTTAAAATACAAATACTGCTCCTTGTGTGAAGGAAATAGAGTATGACGAGCTTCTGATTTTGGGAACATCCAGCAAAGCGCGTTTGATATTCCGCGTCACGAAACCGTCATCGTTACGTCGAAGAGGAAATTTAGCCAAGGCAAACCGCATACGTTTGTTTTTCATGAGTGAACATGCTTCTATTTACCACAAGGTTAGATGCATGCATAAATATTCATCTGAAAGGTTTACCTTTATCCCTCTCTTTACACCTCTATTGATGCCAATGTTTATATAATGTCTGTCGAATACCACATATTGACAGAAGAGAACGCTGTGAATTACCACTATCCGTCTAGAAATTTTGCTGTGGTCCTGACCGAACCTAAATCAGGGTACTCTAGCCTCGATTAGGTCCAAATCGGTGGGGATCATCCAAACCTGGTCTGAACCAGGTTTAGAAATTTCTACACGGGAAAGAATCGAATATTAAATATAAAACGAAGAATAAACCAGTACATAAATCAAACAAAATATTTTATATTTAAATCGATATGGGAGGGTCATCTCGAAGGCTATAAAAGGTCATGGAAGGTTTCTCAATAGGTCAATTGATATTCAATGCGTCCCAAAATCTCTAAAAATGTTTTTCTCTTATGAACAAAACAAATTTTAATTTTTTATTTTTAAATCGATATTGAAGGGCCAAAAAGGTCGTGGAAAGTTCGAAACTAGGTCAAGCGATGTGTCTAGTCGAAGTTTATAAAACTAGTTTAAAATTTACATATTTATATAAATATATAAAAAATATTTCGAGTGATTTAACTCTAATACTATTATTTAATAACAGAAAATGCTTCAGACTTCTCTTCCATATTTTCAGAATGAACAAATATTTTCTCAGTTTATATATAAGAGGCACGTGCACAGCAAAATTCGAGTATAAAGCTCCCTCAATTTTTATTCTAGACTTGGAGGTGGATATTGTGTTAAGTGGTGCAGTGAAATGTGAAATATGTTGCTCAACTAGGTAACTGTAAGAGAAAAAGGGTACTTTTCATCCGTGACACACTTGCCTCGCACAGAGGTATAAAAAAGTTGAGTGAATGAAACGAGAAAGAGACATAGAATTAGGAATTAAACGTTACAACGCTTGTCAAGAAATTTAAGAAGGAATTAAATTAACTCTTCTTTGAATCAGCGAAATTCCGATGATTCAGATTAAGAGACGAGTTGATTGGCTATTGAATGACTTGAAGTTGTAAGAAGTAAACAAAATTTGGTAGTGAAGATGCTGTACAGGTTTTCATTTCCCTCGAATATTACTTTTATTAGAAGTTGGTGTATATAGGTAATTATGCAGAATTCAGACTGCGCTCATGTGCTTGCTTGCACGAATAGCAATATCTACTTCAGGCTACTAGGTAAATGCCGAGCTAAACGTGAATTATCTCATCTCATATTTTTCGAAATTACTTATTTTACATAGAATTACAATTTACGCCTGAAAACGAGCGAGTTGAGCAGCGTAACTCTCTTTATGCAATTCGAGGCACGCTTCGCGGTTTCGCTCAGTTGTCTGGACGTAAACGAACTTTTCTACTTGCTATAGATGAGGATTATTTTCTGTCTGACAACTACTTCAAATTGTAATAATATAATAATCACTTCCTGCAGTGTATCATATTTAATTAGAAGTACTAATATCCATCGAGTCGAGTCTAGATCGAGCTTTTTCAAACTACGGATACTTAGTTTACTACTCTATTTTCTTTATTTAGCTTTTAACAAAACTTCTTACTGTTTTGATATCTAATTCATCCAATCCTTCGTGGACTTTAATCAGTTAGTGTAAAGTTTGTGTACATAAGATTTACCAGTTTACAGAAAGATCAAGTGCACGCAAGGTAAGGAGTAGAGAAAACAGAGGAAGGTGGATGGAGGAGAGCAATAACGAAAGGAGGAGAAAGACGGAAAGGAGTCAGTTTAGTGAGGAAAAGAGAGACTGAATCTTCGTGCTAAGAATATAAACAATGCATTTTAATTAGAGACTCTTGCCTCGGCGAATGCACAATTGTTTCCTCCGGCCTGGAATTCGCTCATGGAAGGTCCAGAGTCTGTACTATGTTTTCTCACACTGTTTCCAGAGCCTATGTACGCCGTACATACGTAATTTTCCCGTACCGTCGTCCAATTTAATGTTATTGTGAGAAACGTGGCACGCTTCCCTTCACAGTCGTATTCAAGAGACAAAAAAGAGTTAAATTAACTAAATGAAATATTTAGCATTATGTAAAATCACCCAAGCCCGTAATTTCTTATAAGTGAACTCAAAAAGGTGTATACCACTGCAGCAGAGATTTTATTCATAATGTTATTATTATTAATCCTCTGCAAAGGTCGTTTTTCCTTTTAATAATAAAAGCATTGATGTAAAATTCAGAGATAAATTTCTACAGAGAGATGAAGAGCCTTTTAGTTTTCGGCTAAAGTGGACTCATTGACGCTCTTGTACAAAACTGTCTCAGAGAATGAAAATACTATGAAAATGGGATTGCGGAGAAAAGGAGATTTCTTTCTAAGGAATTGCTCTTGTAAATGGGAAACCATGAACTTAGTGTAAGCACTCTCACAGATGGCAAACGTTTTAGAGGGAGCTTTTTCTCCTCTTCATACTCTAAACTGCAAAATTTATTTTAGCATAATGTTGAAAGTTCAAAAAATATTTAATAGTAAGAGGTTTTTAAAGAATTCAAGAGAACGAAATTAAAATAGGCGATAAAAGTTGAATACGTGACGACCTCTCATGACTGCAGTAATTATACAAGAATAAGATCAAGTTAAATTGTACCACGAAACTCAGACAGCAAGAAATTTGAGGGACAAACCTTAAAATTCGAATAATTATGTACAAGTTACTTAAAAAGACATTCAACTTAAACTGGTATCTCTAGAATGCTTTCTGAGGTATATTCTGGGCGTTAATTGCTTTCAGTGTTTGCGGAAACGAAACCTCGAAGGTTAATCGGCGTTTAGCATGAACCCTAATAGATGGTATCCTGCGTAATTCAACTCCACGCAAGCAAATCTCCGGCAGGAGTGTTACCATGAGTAGTAAAATCTGTGGCGGTTGCGAGATGAAAACGTCGGTTGACGACGGTTGCAGAAATTAATATAAATCTCATTTTCCTGCTTGATATTCTCAATGCCTTACGACTTCCCACACTCCTTGTCATAACTGTATCCTTCTCTTTCTCGTCTCCCCACGGATCATAAAAACTCTTTATATTTTGTTTCTTTTTCCACCTTCGCCTGAACTTAATACGCTTGTAAAATATTTTATTACTGAATCCTCGGATGCAAGAGCTGAACTAGTCATATTTAGAGAGAAGATTATTCTGTGCGCAGAGAGCCATGGTATCGAATTAATGCAGTTCAAAATTTACGTCTTATCATGAATGCAGAAATAGAGCAATAGAGAAAACAAGGGGATAAATAAAAGCAAGTTAATATAAAAAAACTTGTTCAGGGTCTTTGTTTCAATTTGGTAAGAGCAACTCGAAACTAAGCCAGTGAAACAGTAGATTTTCGGGAGGTGAAATCAGCAAAACCGTTTAGCACGATAAAGAAGTCGAGGTACATGCGTGACGAAAGTTTGAAACAACCTGTTTAAACCATATAACCATGTCCAGTACTGCAGCACGTGACCATAATTTCAAGGTTCATGTATTGTAACTTTTATGTATCCACTATGTCTCACTGTGGACTTTCTCGCGGATTATGCGTGACTTGCATACATATAATAAAGTCTCTAACCCTCTCCATAGAAAATATACTTTGCATTATCCATCGTACTTCACTGTGTAAATATATCCAGAAAATTGACTGCAGAGAGAAGCACGAAATAAAAATCCTGTGGTTTAATTTCTGAACATTCAAATGAAAGAATTTTTGTATTGAATGTATTTCAAACTAAAAACAGCTTTAAAACATTGATTCATTTTTATTGAAAAAAGTTCTAGATGGAAGTAACTTATAATGGCTATTATTACTTTTGAGTTGAATTTGAGCATTCAAAACTTGTATTACATATCAGGAATAGAATCCAGCAGACGCGATTAATTAACGAAATCCACATGGGAGAGCACGTATGTACATATAGTTAGCTATGCTATGGTTGCCCAGTTGTGTAGTCTGTCTCCTAAACTCAATCCCATACAAATACAAGGAACTGAGAGTCCAGTATCGTATATGTAAATAACATGTCGCTTCTGAGACTTGAAAGCATATACATACTAAGCAGTAAGCAGTAAAAGGGTCGCTAGGATCGCTTTAGAAAGAGGTAGAGATCCATTCGAAAGAGGAAGAGGAATAAAGGGACTACAGATAAGGACTTAAATACATAGAGTAGCAAGAGGCGAACACTGTTGCCGAGTGTTTAATTTAATTAAAGAAATTCTTGTTTACTTAGTGGTTTCTGTTTCGTGTCGGTGTTCCATCGTTCGCCAAAGTCTCCCCTAAAAGCGTACTATAACAGGTACTGTTAATAACTTATTCAGGAACATTGAGTTGGCCTCGACTGAAACAAGAGAGACGGGAGAATGTTTGAAAGAGTATAAGGTGCGAGACCGAGGGAAAGCGAGAATACCCCTCAGGGACCTCTAACCTCAGTAGGGATATATACAAGAAATGACACTTCATGGTTTTCCAAAGCCTTTGATGCTGAAGAGTTTCATTAAAACTCTTAAATCAGTAAAGATTGATTTTCTTACTTGCTTTTCATATTTACTTTACGAAGATTAAACTTCATCATTAACTCCGTCTTTCTTGCTTGAGACTTTTATTCTCGCTTTTATTAGTGTTTCAGATAACTTTCAAAAGGTGGCTAATTTATTTTATATCCTACTCGTCGGAAATGTGGTTTGTCCTCAAAGTCCTAATGGACACGTTACTGATGGTACGTGATGTCGTCATGACATTGTGAATTAGGAAAATAAACAGTGTACCATTTTAGGTAGAATGAAGATAGAGAGACCAGTCAATATGAATGGACATACAAACGGTCTAGGAGCATTGGACAGCAGGGGGTGCAACTGCTGTCTGGAAGATGGACGCCATTCAATTATACCAACACTCTCAAGCTCTCAACCAACCTATGTAGTTCTATACAAATTCTCATGTCTGTTAACTCTGTCCGTTTTCCACCCTTATCCCTTCACCCCTTTCTTCCCTTCCTTCAATCTCATTCCTCTCGCTCAACTCTCGCTCTTCTCAAACCGCATGCCACAAATAAACCCTTAATGACACCTCATTCTTCCACAAGTACCTTTTTCCATCTGTGTTCGTTTTTTTGGCCTTCGCTTTACCATGTTCGATATATTGCGAGCTACGGTTACAGACACAGAAGTCCAAACGCGTTGGAAATACATTTTTCGAAGCAATTTCATTGAAATTCGAGAAAGATGTAAACTCAAATCGATGTAAACACTAATCGATGTAAACACTAATCGAAAATAGAATAATCATAAGATTAAAGTCAAATTATTGAATGCATGTCCATTACTAAGGTATTCGATTATGTTAAACAAAACTGTATCAAGACAGGTGTTTGCTGAAAGTAAAATAATCAATTGAAGCAGTGAGTAAAATAAAAAGAAAAGAGTGGAAAGCCGTAAGTTGCTTCTATTCTTAAAAGCAATAGTGGAGACATTTTAGAGAGAGGCCCGAAGTACTTAGGAATGAACGATAAGCATTGAGAGAATGCTTCAGTTTGGAGAGCTTAAACCGAAAACATAATCAAATCTTGCTGAGAGCGCCTGTGGTACAAAGTTACTAATTGCTTAATTTCCCTCGACCCCAGCCACCCTGTGCCATCTTCCATCTTCCATCTTCCATGCAACCGACGCTGCGCAATGTTTCTCGTTTTGTCTTCCCACAACAACAGAACGATGCGATGAGTTGAGAGCAAATACATTTAAGGTAGGAAAAAAGCTAAAAAAATAGTACGTAGCACTGCATTTTTCTTACAAATATTAAATACCTCTTGGATAATATTTCACCGCGTTAGTGTGTTAATTTTGACTGACTAATACTTTCATATTCAACTTCCCTTTTTTAGAAAGTGTGTTTTCAAAGGATTTTCTAATTTAATTTCAAAGTTTCTATACCGCTTTGACATCAAAAATTCTCTGTAAATGTTAAAAGTTGAAATTCAAGAAAGATTCCACACACATTCTGAATAAGCGACCTATTTTTCAGAAAGTTTCTATGCAGTTCTGATATATTTCTTTTACCCTAGAACACCTGAAGACTCGTACTTTGTCGTTTTACTTTTACAAATGCTTGCGGGTAGACTCATTTTTCTTTAAAAGTTCACAATTGAAAAAGTTCGATCTTCCGTGGTCTAGGTTTAAGGTTTGGTGGAGCAACGATACATCGTGCTTTAAAAGTAATCGATCTGTCCCCTGCCACTACTCAAATGAATTTCACTGAAACTGAAGTCTGAACCGCTTGCCACACAGAACAAAATCCACAGACAATACGTACAGTTGTACGCTCTTTACTGGAAATTTCACTTCTAATAACATTCCAACTCAAAGAGGCATTTCGTGATTCGTTTTGTTAACAAAGTGATTCATATTTCAAATATTTACTTTGCGCGCGGACTGAAATGCATTAACATTTTCTTTTCTATTGAACAAAACTGACTCAGCAAAAATTAAAGTAAATATATATTAATTCATTGATCTTTCCCTTGCATATGCAGAGATTTAATTAAAAAATTTTGTTAAGTATTTCAAGCGATTAATACATTTTAATTTTCACTTGGAGAGTGAGGGGAGGTGGTCCAAACGATGTTGTCAGATGGGGTAGAAGAGGAGCAAAAAATATGGGAAAAAAGTGTTACTAAATTTACGGATGGCCCCTAAGCCGCACATAAGAAATTGAGTGGAAAATTGCATCGCTTTACTTAAACTCTACACTCAACCAATTGGAAAACGATCAAAACAAAGGTTCCATCGTCCCTTGGCTTCACTTAAATACCTATCCTTCGAGTCACGATCTACCTCTAACAACTACAGTTTTTTCTCATGGAAATTACAAAGTGACTTTATTCGCAACCTTGTTTCAACGACCTGAGGCCGTTCTCACTAAGAGACTCCCATACCGTTTAATATGATTAGCATTTACGACACTTGGGGCGCAGGAAAAAAGGCAAAGTAAGGGAGGAAACAATCGTAAGAGAAAAGGGTGAAAAAAGTGAATAAAATCGAATTTTTCGAGCCAGCTCTTGGTAAAAAATAATAAAAAGCTGCTGAAAAGAAGAGAGATCAGAGTGAAATAAAAATAAGGGAAAATCAAAAGGGAAAACACCCTTTAGTGTGAAAAGCTTGGTTGCTCTAAACAATTATGCATTACGGTCTCGATTTATGTCCCGTTAACTCTTTTTCTTCATTTTTGCGACAAAAGTGTTCTTCATAAATAATCTGCGTATGGAGAAAGAAAAAAGTGCCTGAAAAGAAAAGAAAAGAAAGCTTATCTGTATTCTTTTTTTCTTTTCTTTTTTCTTCCCCGGAAAATATCAACGGGAATCGCTTGTGAGAACGACGTCGTTGATCCGGCCATGTAAACCGAGGAACAAACAAGCAAGTAATCTCTTTTACGAATGGTATTTTGTTGAAAGACCCGCTTAAGGACTTACGTAACAGTTGGAGATCTGCTTGACCAAACTACTAAATTGTCTTCCAGTCGTTTTCGGATTATAAAAAAGACCTTTAAGACTAGATTTCAATGCTAATTGATTTAGCATTGACTAATTTATGAAGTCTAAATATTAAGGTGGCTCAAAAATATAAAAATATAAATTGAAAAAGTAAAAATTTTCTCCCAGATTCACGATATAGATACACAACTTCTAAAAGCTTCTTATTCTTTTACAGATTCTGGATATCTTGATTCGGCCGGGAAGAAATGTTCACTATTCATCCCACGTACTGAAGAATGTCTGCCGGCCTTCAATCTTATTGGTAAGTACACTTTACGTTTTCTTCGTACGAGTAAAATTCCCAGAATTTAATTTTCCACGGCGAAGAGATTTCAGTTAATAGTAATTTCAAAGTATTTCAAGGTCAGGGCCGAGATATGTTATTTCGCGAAAATTCCATCCTAGATTGGGTACTTTAGCGCTAAGTATCGCATTCCATATTATATTATATACCAATCTCCTTAAGTATATAAAATACCGCGCATAAGATGAATATAAAGATAAGCGAGACGTACAACAGCGTATCTCAAGTTTCGGAGTCCGGCCGAGTTCTATTTTATATTGTAATTTATTTTTTCTCCTCTACTCCACTTTCAGCTCTCATAAGGATGGAAAATCAGAAAAGCCACTGAGCGCGGTAATACATATTACATTTCGCAGAAACGATCTTTTTGCGAAAACCAGGAGGAAAAGGTTTCCTCCTGTTTATATGTACGGTTGTGACCTTCGATCAGACTCGATCCCTCGAAAATTTGATATTTATCAATCGCTATTGGCTATATATCGAAACTCGCCTTGGGCGACTACCACTTCTTGACCAAAGGTTTGTGATCAAAGTGACCTAACTTGCTCAGAATTCACTGCGATCCCAGGGGCAGGAGGATGGATAATATTTTTCTGAAATAAACAGGAAATTTTACAGGTTGCCCCCTCCTCACCCTAATCACCCCAACCTCTTGTCTTCGTTCTTTCACTTTACTTTTCCAGAAGCGCTTGTCTTTCTTTCGCCTCAGTGGAGCGAATTTTCTATTTTCGTATGTGGAGTTTTACAATTCTAGAAATCTAAAAATATGAGAATATTCCCGGCAACGTTCTTGAAAATATTTTCTGCTGCGAGAATTTTGAGTCATTCTTTTTCAAACATAATTGAAATACTCTATAAAATGGAAAATTAACTAAAGGTACATTTATGCAAAAGTAAACACCAAAAAGAATTTTTTTTTAATTATCTAGAGGTAAAATAAAAAAGAGGGTGAAAAAAAGAAGTTGGTAAATGTGTTTAGAATAAAATATACATATGAAGAAAAGGACTTGGTTTGCATCCAGAAACAAACTAATATAGGGGCAGATTTTCACAGTTATTGTTTTCTCAAGAGAAAATTTAATATGCATATATGTGTGTTCAGGGCATTGCTGTGAATAATAAGCAACTAACCAGAAGCTGATTATTTGCATAATATGCAAAATGCGTTTTTATACAAGCAGAGTCTTATTTTAATTAAATTGACATCCTCGTGCATTCTAAAAAAGTGAAGATCAAAAAGTGTAAAACCAAAAACTGAAATTGAAAAGTGGAACTAAAAGTGCTAGTGAAAAGTTACATAATCGCCCCTCAGAACTTAAACTACACAAATTGTTAAATAAAATTGTATTAATGTAGCTATCTTTATTATAATTATACTATTATTTTATTTGAATTATGTTGAATTTCATTATTTTGTAAATTAAAGCAGTGGAACGAGGTTTGCATGATTCAGTAGTAACAGCGTAAATGCAGTCAGGCAGAAGAGAAACTTGGCATGCAAGGTGTGGATTCTCACGTGCTTCCAAGTACAGGTGTTGTTCCAATTAAACTAATACTGTTTTGTTAAGAGTATCAGTTGTCAGACACAAATTCTCAAACTCTGTTTCTATTTTCGTTTTTTTTTCAGGCCTATTATAAAATATACTTCCGCTAACATAAAACACGAAATCTCTAAAAAAGGTAACTTAAAAACATTAAAAAATGAATTAAAAAAATAAGAATAACATTTTCGGGAAATTACCTCACGATACTTTTGAAAGGTTTAAGTTCCGATTTGGAATTGATTGCACAATGAAAATTTCTCCAAAGAGTCATGCACGCTTGTTACTACTTAACGCTTATACTTGTTACTACGATTTACGCCGCGTTACATTCATTATGCTCTGACTTCTGTTTTTGAGAGGCCGCTTTCTAAGTCGTTCGTGCAATTAATGTTCACGAGAGAACCCTTGCAGAGTGGTGAGAATCTCGTGGAAATCACGTTAATCCGTCGGAAGTGACGATTAATTTCTGTCAACAACGAGGGAGATATGCAAGGAAGGAATATATAAGCACGAGAATTTGCGACGAACAGCACAGAGATAATTCAGAAGCAAATGTCAAAAACATGACTGATTCGTTTCTGTTGCTTGTCAAAGGGAAACAATTTCACAGAAACGCAGAGTTTTAATCTCACTTTAATTGACTTTGAAAATTTAATTGGCTTATGCACTTTGACTAGTATTTAAATTACCTTTTTCATAGTATTTTCATTGGCTTCAGTATTTAATCGGCTTTACTATTTCAATCAGCTTTAGACGATCACGTTTTATTTTGTGTAACATGATTTAAAAATAAACAAAAAACTTTCATCTTCAATGCCTTAAAGTTTACCGATGAAAATTGTACATGTATACAATTTACAATTGAAACAAATACCGCGCACAGAAGACAGCCTGATTTTAAACATTGTTAGTAATTTAAAATTTGAGCTTTAGAATGAGTAATATAAACAGAAACACAATTAAACTTCTTTAACCCAAAGCTTGTGTCATCATGTATGTCATAAAAAAAGACGTCCGTGATATAAAAACATTCTGGGTGGCAATAACGCCCTGCTAGCTTATTTTAATAATCGCAACCCTACGAAATTAAAAGTCCGGCTAGTAATTAACGTCCGTCTCCATGGATATATGGATAATCGCCATAAAATTACGCGAGTCTACGGGAGGGCTTGGTTAGGCTGTCGACCGTTCTGTAGACCACCGGTCAGGGGATGGATGTAAAATGGTCTGTGAGGAAGGGGGAGTTTCAGCAAAGGGGTGGCTGGTTGGATTTAATAAGCCATAATACTCGCCTCCACTACCCTTTCCGTACCTTGCTACGAACGTTTCCGCACGTAATTGGTTTCTGCCTGTTCCTCCTTGCACTTTAACTATGGAGCTTCTTGCACCCATACATATATGTTTACGATTATGATGATGATTATGATGGAGAGATTAACGTTAAAAAAGGTGATTACAGATTTACACTGTAAAAACAGCTCGCCTAAATAAAAAAAATCGAATATGTTTTTAAATCACTGCGAAAGCAATTTAAAAGCTTATGCAAATTCCTCTAATGTTCTAGGTGTTAATCACTATGTTACTATAAAGGTTACTAGATTACTAAAGCTGATCTTATTAAAACCAACTTTTTATTAGATTAAAAAAATATGTGGGTTTAAAACGTAATGTGCTTTTAAACCGATGCAATACTGGCAATACTAAAAATATATGTTTCTTCTCTCGAAATGCTTTAAGAAGGAAAATTGTATTAATATTTGTGAAAAGCTCGCAGAGACAACTCAACTGCGAATAAGCTTTGAGAATAAGGTGTGAAGCTTCTAGACGCAATAACTACTTTTTTTCTCACTTTTAATATTCATCTCATACTCGTACATAAGCGCAGCCATATATGCGAGGATTACTGCATGAATACTATAACGTAACAACAAAGCCACCGGCATTTTTTACATTGTAGACGCAATGCCGAGTCTTTGCTCGCTTTACACCCTGTTTTAGTTCCTCCCTTACTTCCTCTACTGTTTTCTCTAGTTTCTCTTCTTTCTCTTTTACCCTTGGATTGCTCGTTGCCTTGTCCTTTCCCACTTTATTTTGCAATGCACCTCCGCTTAGCATAACAATGCCAGAGGGGATAGGGATCAGCTTTGACTGCGAGCAACAAACGTTGAGCCGCCGATAAACCGCCGCAAAGGGGAGTACAAAGTTATTGCGAATGTAATAGAGTTTAATATTTTTGAGTACTGATATGAAAGGAAAGAAGTGAGTTAAAAAGAAAAAGAGCAAAGTTCGTTGATTCTACCCTAACAAGTAGACCTCTTCCTGTTGCAGAATGAACGAATCTACTCTCTATGTTTTTACTCGTTGAGCTCTTTTTCTGCCGTGCACCTTCACCCTTCCGGCGAAATTATCGTCATGCGAAAGTGAGAATCTGCCGACATGAATAGGGTTCATAAAAAAAGAACAAGTCGAGGGAAATATGACACTTTGCATTCTGCTCGCAGTACAAAATTTAGTAGTAACGGCAATATGTAGTGGGACATAAAATACTTTCCAAGAAGGAATATGTATGTCCATTTTAAATTCTAATTTTTCATGTTCCAAAGAGTAAAAGAATTAAAATTTAGTTTGATAAGTTTCCACGAGAAATAACTTATTCGTTCTTTCTCTCTTTAAAAAGTATAGACGTAGAAATTCCATAACATTTTTGAAATATCATAAAAAATTCCATATCATATCTCTTGTAATCCCTTAAAATTTCTTAAAATGATTGAAAATTTTAGATTGACACTCCATTGTTTTCCGCGCGGAAAGTATAGGAAAAAAGTATTGAAAAAATGATGTAAAGAGGGGTTCAGATAAGGAAGTTAGTTAGGGAGGTTTGTAAAAAGGCATTTGCAAAGTGGATTTGAAAAAAGGATTTGAAGAAGGGAGTGAGAAAAGGGTCGGCAATAAAACAAAGCTTTATTATACGTTGAATGTCTAACGACGCGGGAAGATTCAAAAGGCCGTAAAACAACACATTAAACTAGGAGCAATCGGGTGTATGGATCATGTGCAGTATACGTCAAATGTCATCCTGACATAAACCAGAATTCAACTTTAAACCACTCGACCCTTCTCTTTTTAATTTCCCCTCCATCCCTCCCTTTCCATCACCTTCAGCGCGTGTATCGATTGGACGTAGAATTACACCAAAAATGCATCACCCTCGAGTGTCTGCTTTTGACCGAACCACGCGGTTTCCAATTACAGTTTCGTTCGAAAAACGTCACAAGCCAGGGCCAATGCTGACCTGATGGGTTCATGAACGTATATCTCACCCCCTCGAGCTAACAAACTCTTTCTCTTTTCATTTTGTTTTGCCCCTTTTCACTTCTGGGTTTAAATGGATCTAAGCAACTGCAGAAAGTTTACCAGGGCAATTTATAATGAAACACGATTTTTGCAACTACTGATGTTATGTCTCTGAATCTTAGTGGCCTCTTAATGACATCAATAATTAATTTCCTATTATTATGTGGTAAAAAGCTCATACTTCATGAGTATAGAGGATAAAAGTATGAACATGCGTTCGCTTGAAGATTTATGTACCGTTTAGTCGTTCTCTGCACGAATGAATGAAGTAGGGAGATTACTGGAGTGAAAAGCGAGGGCCAGCAAGGGTTGCAGTGAAACTCGCCTATGGAAGTGTAGAATTCGAAGCAGACGGCGCGCGTAATGGAAGCAATACCTTATCCTGATTACTTTTAACCCGAATACTGTCTTTTTTACCCTCCACAATTCTACTTTCACCCCATCGACCACTACATCCCTTACAGAAGAATCGAAAGCACTTTCCACCAATTCTCACAAAATTGAAACGAAACTTTATCTGTTTAACACATTAGTTGTCTTCCGCTAAGAAATACATTTATTAACAAAAATATCTTAAAATTCATCATCATAATATCGTGTGTGTTTCAAAAAGTTAGATGTTAAGTAAAAGTTAGGTGTATAATCGTTTCTAATTTAGTTGCAAAATCTCGTTTTCACCCCTCAATAATTTCCGTTTACGAATTAAAGGATTATAGATGACGTGCTTTGACTAGTTTCGTTTCGGATTTCTCTGGAAATTCAGGAAAATAAGGTACGTTGGACTTGACATGAACGTGGTAGTGAGGTTTCAAGGACGAAGGATCCCATGGGTAGTGACAGTTGACTGATGAAACTCTACCTTCCACAACTACATTGACCACTTTCCAGGTCTGTGGTCCCTCTCGTTCAATCCTATTCCTCAGAATCACCTCTGGATATCGTTTTTCTCCGGTTGAAGTCCATCCTTTCAGGAACAATCGTCTCATCCCTCTTTCATCGATTTCTCCTGACATACGTTTTCTCGTAGACGTCCGATGGAGATGTCAAACTTCGATAATCCGTGTCAAGCTTGCTGTCATTATTTGTGCGATTCTATCATTATTCCCTCTGAGAATCATAATATAGTTGAATTATCCACTATATTATCTTCAAAGTGGCTCCAATATTTTCCTTAACTTTTTCCACTAAAGAAGAGCTTATTGAATAAAAGGTGGAAAAAGGTGAATTAATAGACCTATAAATGACTGCGAATGTCAATTGCATGATCAACGAGCTTTGAGTTTAGAGGATCTTGAGTTTGCTGCAAACATTCTGTCATGAAGTACTCTTCTTATTTTGATGTACATATATTCTGACGGTGTACGTATATAAACACAGATTGTAAAAAAATAGAGTCTCCTTGAGTCAGAGTTGTGCTACATACGACTGTAACAACTTGTTTACTCTGTAGTATGAAATTGTAAAGCAGCTATCTGTACGAGGAAAGCATCGTCAGAGACTTTTTATTATTTGCAACAGCGCACACAGTTTTTCCTTTTACCTCTACTTCCTTTTTTAAGGCGCAATTTATGAGACTGCGGCGTTGTCCGGAAGCAACGCTCGACCACAAGGCGTGATTTAAAGTCGAATCATAATCGAGAAAAATGGTCGATTTATCGTGAATTATTGAAACTCTTGAGATGAAATCTACAAGACTGACTTTTGTACTCTGCCCATGTCCCACTGGATGGTCGTTATGTCATTTTACGTTTACAGAATACAGCATCTGTTATATCGCAACACATTGAAGCTTTAGAATTCATAAAAAAAAAGTAATATTTCTAAGAATTGATAAAAAAAAAACCTATTCTAATATGTTAGCTTCTGAAATAACCGTAAAATTGTGTTTTGTTTTCAGAAAAGTCAAAGGGAGTAAAATTAAATGGAAGAGCAGCGAAACAAATGAATCTGTGATCCTCTCGACAGCAACTTCGTGTAAGTAGCCACTTGTATCCTCGTTTTTTGTATTTCTTCTGTCTCTTTTGTTTCCACTTAGCGTTTCTCTGTCTGTGTTGTGTACGAGTGAAAGGATGCGATGCACGTACAACAATGTTCCAAACCCGTTTCGAGCGTTAACGAAAGTCGATTCACGGATAACGAGCGGACGATCCAATTATAGAATTTTCATTTGGACTCGTTTAATGTAAAACATCAAGCCCGATTCGTTTTGTAAAGAGGACAAGGATGAAAGGACTCGTTAAAGTTAGGAATTAGCTAATCGTGATGATGAACACATACTGTGTGTTATCAAAATACTTTGAAGGAGTCAAAACCATTTTTTTATTGCTATGGAGCATTCACGAGAACTTCCCTTCTAAACCCTTTGTACGATTTTCCATTAAATTATGCAATGAATTTCACAACTCGAGTTGAACTACTTTCATCTCCATATAAAATAGCACACTATTTTTCAAAGCTCGAAATTACTTTAATCGTATTTTCTTCTTTCAGAATTATGAAAGAATAATAACGCATTTATTTTTATTAAATAGAGAAATCCTTTTGTATGTGTTACGTTTACATGCATCAGAGAGTACGATACAAATGGAATTATCAGCGAAGTCCAACAATATAGGTTATTACAATAGTGTCCATTAGAAGATAATTATACATAATCGTAATTATCGAATAACAGACTCTATAGAGGAATGAATAAGGCAATATGTTGACATATATTATTTTGATACAAATTAATATCCTGGGGCTATCAATAATGAATGAAATTATATTCAGCGACACTTCTAATAAAGTTGAATATGCTTTTCGTTCAACTAGAGTTCTCAGTATTATTCAACTGGAAAATGGGAGGCTATTTTTTTAAACATAAATTATTGAATTTAAATTGATTCACTTTTTTCGATGGTGATTCGGAAGACAGTCATAAATGCAGGAGGTGGCAAAGGGCGGGTTATACTGCTATGAGCTTTTATGGGTTTCCTTATATATATCCACGAGCACATTCAATTTGCATTTAAATATCAGACAGCTTAGATTTTATACTCAATCCAATACAAGCGCAATCGTGGACTTAAACGGGAGGAAACTTGGTAGAAAGTTGTCGAAGAGAATTCGATTTCAACTGGTGAGCCCAAAATTGAATGTCTTTGAGCCGCTGAAATTCCCAGTGCGAAACAGAACAAACGATTCACCCTCGTCTTTCTACGAACTCTTCAAGCCACCCCAACTTACAAAACTTCCCACGGGAACCAGCCGAACAACTTCTTAGGGAATCATTCTCAGCAACTCAAAAAATCTAATGGTTAACTACATGAATTGCAGAAGGAATAAATCAAGTTAACCACTTGAGCGTCTTTCCTGAGGGCAAAAAGGGGCTTCTGAAACGATGCTTTTTTTTCTCGTTAAATAAATGAATCAGATAATTCGTTCGTTCTTAACTGCGGAGAAAGATGATTAGCTTTATCGATTTCTGATATTTTCATTTGTATCTGTTCATATTTCAAATAAATTCGGATTGTATTCAGGTGAAGGTTTAAATTTCTTTACTTTTCTATGAAAATATCAACATTTGAAATGATCCTTTTCTTTCGAATCCATATGGTAATAAACGAAGCAAAAGTTGCAGAGCAAAACTTCTTCTTTTAATTAAATAATACATTTTCTTGGTGCAGCTGACACCGAATTTTTCCGGGTAACTGAACAAATTTGCAATTTTATTGGTATAAGGGCATGAGCGCTTTCAAGGCCCTTTTGTTTCACCCTTATCATGACATAATCATGACACCACTACGTATAAAATCATGGATAGTAGGCTCTAGGATGGGATGGCAATTTCACGGTTCAACCGACTCACCAGACGACCACTGGTTACACATTTGAACATACACGTCAGTACACACGTGCGTATGTCCACATGTTTGCTATACGAAATCTATCTATATAGATATATATATATATGTAGATATATATATATATAGGCAACGATACATGGCTCTATGAACGCAAATGTATCATGCTTCATACATTTACCTGTAACGGCACCACACAGAATCGCGAAGCCGTAAAGCCATAAAGCTCTGACGTAAATCGAGCGAAGCCCTGGCTGAGCGATAGGATAACGCAAAACTAGTCCCGCGAGAATTCAGTTTTTCAAATAAATATATACGATCCTATAAAAGATATAACACTTCAAAATTACAGCATAACTCTCTGTTTTGATTGGACTAGAAGGTTTAAACAATTCTTCCGACGATTTTGTGACCCCCTGAGTCCGAAAAACATATTTTTAAGAATATTTTTATGTAAAATTACTTTTTATAAAAAAAAATTAATGAAAGTTACATAACAATCAAGAGGCGAGGAACTAATCGTAGTTCTCTGCATTTCCTGATAGAAAACACAATGCGTCTGACTATAATTGACTCATATCACTGAAACCTGCCAAACATCGTCAAAATGTTCCATAATCGTCAGGAAAAATAAGTTCCCAAACGTCTGGGTTATAATTTAAAAAAAGTCCTAGTTCGTATAGAAAAAAATATAAATACAAAAAATAATGATGCAATTTTAATTTAAAGCAAAGGTTAAACTAGATTAAATTGAGTAATGAATACAGAAACAGGTAGCCAGAGCGAAAGCGAGTTACTTTGAAAGCAATGAACATCGTCGCGAAGATTGAATTTACACTCGTTAAGTTCGCTAAACTTGATCTAGTTCTCAAGTGAAACTAAAATGTAAAAATTCTCGTCAAAGATTTAATTTAAAACTCTAGACTTGCAGGTTTTACATTGTTTACACTAATGAGCAGTGAACTAAACATCCTGAGTGACAAATTGAATTACAACTCAATTTATGCGAGCGCCATGAATCATCATGCTATCAATGTACAGCTCCAATATAACATTACACAAAGGTAAAGAGCTATCGGTTCGAAACCTCGAACTGTTGAATCTAATTAACTTAATTAGTTCGTCTCTGACTGTCAATTCAGTACCCGATGATAAAGTAACTTCTATCTATAATTTAATTTCACTCACCCAGTGAGAATACAACTATTGGCATTTTAAAATACCTCAACTATGTTTAACAGTAATTGTTTTCACTCAACTCGTTTTTTTTAATAGATCCTAGAATAATATTGCATGCTTGATTGCATTAATTAATTTTCATTGCTATATTGCCATTCAACTGAAGATATGACGATTTATGAGTATGTAAATTGAGTACCAATTAATTCAAGCTCTTGGAAATGAAGTTTCCGACACAAATGGAAAGATATCGCTTTTTGATGATAAATTATAGTTCATCATGTATTGTAATTGATATATTTGATTTTAATGAAGTTATTGAAACATTATATGACCGAATATGGAAAAGGGACTTGATCTGGATTAGAAAAAGTAAGCTTATATTGATTATTATACACGTTGAACTCCCTCGTACATATCGCTGGCCAATTTAATCCTGATTAATATTCTTCCAACTATAGGAACAAGTATTGATAACATTGTGAGTGCTGCTTCGCATGATGATAGATGAACGGAATGTACGCATGAATCGAACTTTATATAATCAAGTTTCCAAACGCGCACTGAACATCATTCCATACAATTGACCGAGCCCAATCCAACTGACGACTATACTGTGAAACACTATCTGGCTTATCTGAACGTAACGGACAATTGCAACAAGTGTCTTTACAGATCCTCGCAAATAATATATGTAACACTATTTCACCGTTCAAACAATTGTTAGTATCTTGAAAAGAGTTTTTTCAGCTTAAAAGTTTGATGAAACTGACTTGAAGTTATCGCAAAGATATAAAACTGACGTTTCAGGACAAAAAAGTATTCTAAAAGTAAGAAGTGCTGACGTTGCAGTTTGCTGTGTAAAAGGTGGGCAAGTGAGTTTAGAGATCTCGTAACCATCCTATAAAGTAAACTTTTTCAAATCTCTGTATGCAGTAACGAAAGTAAAAAAGCTGCTTCACGATTCCACCCTGAAATCTTTTCTTATTTTCTTTAGTTTTATATGTAAGGAAAATCGAACATCTCTGCTATCCAAAAGTAATAAATAATAAATCGTAATAAATAGGTGTCATACATAATTTATGAGATCATTTTTAAGACACAATAATAGAGAAAGTAATCAAACCCTAAATTATACTAAAGTTTTCAGAGTGAGATTAAAATTTGTTGAGTTACAAATCGTGTCTGGTCCCATAATATGGTACACTTGACACCCGAGTGCACCCAAATCTGCAGAACAAGCATAAACATGCGGACAGCTTGATGGATGATAGCTCTTTATGTGCCTAGTTTGTACACAGTATACATACGAGGTGTTTATATATGCATAAATCGAAAGTTAACTCCAAGCCTATATGTGAATAACATATAAGCAGTTTTGTATAAATAGCTGTATAAATAGCTTCTATATTATATTTTTATTATTTTTCATTCACAATGTATCGTCAAGTATCTATTGTATATACATTTCTTACGCTTGTACAAATGACTCGGTTCATAAACTCACGTAAAAGAAGCAAAAGAGCAAAGCTAAGGAAGAAAGACGATTTTTCTACGGGGTTTCCGCGTGAGAATAAACAAAGCACGAAACTATTTCTTTTGCAACCGAAGTCACTATAGAATTGTGAAATGGTCTCTATGTTGCATCGTCTATACAAGAAATCGAAAAAAGTCTGTTTTAATTTGAGGTATAACTAGAAGATCTCTAAACCTTATTCTAAAAAATGAACGACCAAGATAATACATTTTTAATAATTGCATTTCCCGCAAAGAATATGAATGAAAGTCTCCTATGGAAGTTTAAAATCCCTTATATATTTTAGTTTTCAACCCGTTACCTCTGCACTTCTATTTAATATTCCTTCCACGGCTCGAGTCTCTGTGGAGATGAGGATATAGGAAATTATAACGAAACGTAAAGAAAGAAAGCACGTTGTCCAGCAAATCAAGAACAGCAAAGGAAAACTTTAACTAGATATAAATAAGAAGATCTTCTTGCAAGTTGAAGTGAAGAAGAGAAAAGAGGAAATCAGGGGAATGGAAAAAGCAGGAAAGAAAAGTGGGGAGGTGAGCTATTTATTGCAATGAACCTGAGTTGCCCATTTTGATTCAACCCTCATGGGATAAAATTCCTAAGAAGCCATGACGAGCTATCTATGACCCTATACACCCCCATTGGTTTGTCTATAGCCATGAACGTTTTTGTTTTCCACTTTCGAGAGTCCTAACGACCAACGTTTATTGTAAGCAGCAAAGGCCTTCAAGGCTTAACCCTCGAGGCTACTGCGGTTCTGCTACTTTATTCCTAAGAAACCACTATAACATTACATTTTATGTTTCACTGCCTTGTTATCAGAATTAATATCTTGATTTTATATTTTTATCAAATAAACGAAACAAAGATCTCTTTTTATATTTACTCTCATGTTCCCGAGTTAATAATGAATCTAGGATGGCCACAATGCGAATACATTTTCAATAATAATATGAAATTGTTTTCTAAAATTTTATAAAGTGATTGGAAATATAAAAATATGTTACAAGAAATGATAAAGATAGAGTGTTTTCGATAAATTTATTCCTCTTCCGCTCTTTTCCTTTAAGAAACGCAAGACTTGCCAAGCAAAGGTCGTTTCTATAAACGAAGGGAATGTCGATGCTTTTCTGAATAAATGGCAGTTGCTCTCGTCTATATCTCGCTCGTTTGTACATTTCCGAGTTTTCGAATCGAACTCGTCCACAGATAAAATATCACGGATGGTTGATTTCGTTTGAAACATTCTTGTACAATTTTCCTGTCGGCATAGACGCAACATTCTTTATACCTCTTACATTCTATCAATATCGAATTTTTGTTTTTGTTCTGTCATTTGGAAAAATTTTTTTAAAACTATACAAGTTTTGCAAAGAAGAGTAATTAAATCCAGAAAAGAAGTAATTAAATCTCTGGAGCGAAGAAATTTAGAAGTCTACAATCGTAGCAGATTTACCTGGAATAAACTTGTCACTGAAAACTTTCTTGAAAAGAAATATCACTCAAAACTTTCCCATCAAAAGGAAAATTGCATTAACAAACTATAAGCAGACTAAAACTTCCATTTGCTTTGAAAGGAATATCCACTTCTATTATATCAGATTCTTTATAAATTTTATCACAATGTAAATGTAAAGTTTCAATGAATCATTGTTACAATAAAATTTATTAAGAGATCATAATAATGAAGAATTTTAGATTAAAATCAAGAGGGGAAGAGCAGTAGAAAGAATTTTTTAAATCTGAATAAAAGTAGCAAGCGAAGGAAAAATGTTAAGTACGTCAGAGACCAAAGTATTCAACGAGTCTAACCCCTGGTGTCTTTTCCTGACTGTAACGATCTCGAGTATGTAAAGTTCACGCGAATGAATATATTTATCTATATAACCCCGTCAACCCGTGCAACGACGATAAGTAGAGAAAAAGATAGAAGTATATTCCACGCAGAGGGACGAGGGACAAGGGAAGATAGGATTTTGTGGCGAGGCATTAAAAGTTAGCAAGTGCAAAGTTTCTTCCCGGATCATCCCGGTAACGGGCGTTGCAGTAGCACACTTAATCCCGTTACCTGCAGCCAATTTTTCTCATCTTGCTCTCCTTCATCCTCTTTAATACTTGAAGCTTTCTTTCGCCTTCTTTCCATCTCCTCCTGTCACATCTCCTTTCACAAGTATCTTTCCTATTTATCCGGAGAGGTTGGCTCACATAAACTCTATCATTTTATCCATTCTATCCTTCATTCATCCGATTTTGCTTTTACTATGTTAAAACATTTTCCTCTATCACAAACCTATATTTTTACGTGCCAGAAGTTTTCAGTGTTCAAATGAACGAAATATTTTTTCTCAATTCTATTTTCTCTAGAAATATTGTTCCAACTCAAAATAACAGTACTATTTTCTTCCATATAGAATTATTTTCAATACAATCTACTATTTTGCTTGACTTTCTTCAAGAAGATCAATGATTATTGACTATTTAGCGTTTCGAGACGAACGAAATCCAAACGTACGATTACGGAAGACTTCGATATTAAAGGAACAAAAACTAGTTCGCGAATTTAGCGAGTTAATCAAGAGTTGTGGTTTACGTGATCCCATGAAACTTCGACCAGTCACGTTTTGCGCTCAGAACACACAATGGACTATGCGGGACAAATAACAGGTTTTCACATCTCTCAATATTGAGATAAACATTCGACGAGTGACAAATGCGTGAGAAGAATATTCATGTCAGTATTAATGAAGAAAAAGTGATCTATATTTAAATTCAAACGTCGAAAAGAACTTCAGGCATCACAGTACCTATTATCGTCAAAAAGGTGAATATTTTTCAAAACAGGTGAAAAAAAAGTTATATAAGATTAAAACACATTTGATTAGTTGATCAAAAAAAAAAAAAAAAAGAAATTGCTATCTGCTTAGATTTTCTACTATTGTCTAGTTCTTTTTCTTCATTGAATTATTTTAATTAGGAAGGAGTTTCCTCTTAGTCATGGAGTATTAGTGAGAACTTGTATCAAAACCAAGGATGTATAAAGTTTATAACAGATATTGTACGTGACACCATCACGCGAGAAGGAAATTCTAAGACTATGCATCTAAAGAGGATTAGTTAGTTATCTGACCCTAGTTAGTTGCAGTTCGACACACGCTTTGACACAAAATTATTGTTTCCTGTGACACTTGAGAGGACTTTGGCAAGGGTTAGTCAGAGGATTTGATCAAAAGAGGCAGCAGATGATAATATTCAGAATAAAAGTTCCGAGAGCAGTTTAGTTCTTTAGTTCTCCAAGTTCTCCAAGTTCTGAAGATATACTATATCAAATATAGTGCAATGCTTGAGATAAAAGAAAGAAAACTAAATTCGAAAGAACTATATACCAATTTTTATTACTTCTAAAAGTACTGTTCTATCGTCTCGAGTATCTTTCTTTTCTACGTATAGTAACAAGTAACTTTTCAAAATTGTATTTAATACACGGTATTCATGTAAAAAAAGGAAATTTCTAGAATGTATTTCATGGCTCATAAGGTGCATATTACTTTTCTTATGAAACTAAAGTTCTTTTTCACGATCGACTAGTCGCAACTGATAGATTCACTGCCGACGCATTCTTAATATAGGAAGCGAAGTGAATAATCTAGTTTTAAAACACGATGAAGGCAGAGCTTTGCCCTTGATGTGTAAGAAGGAAGCGGCTGAGAAAAAATTAAGAAAAAAAAGTGATCATCATGCCGATGTAATTTAAAAAGTTTCAGTCTCCCTTGAAATTGATAAATTGCGCGAAGCAGTTTTTCTTATAGCATGCAATCAACGATAATCTGTCCCTGCGAAAGTAATAAGTTGAAAAGTCCATTTTCCACGTTTCTCACGCCACTTTTTTCGGCCATGGTCCTCCCTTATCATTCGTCGTCTTAAGAGAGAAAAAAATGACTAATTGCCAACTTTTAATTACGTCCTGAGTTTAAATTCCACTCTTATAATCGTTTAATGCACTCTATAATAAAATTTTCACATTTTTGCTACAGAAAAAAATACATTTTCTGCTGAATTTGTTTCTGCAATGTAAAAAAAATTGGTAACACGTAGATTTGTATGAGTTCGGGATTCAATGAATCAAACAGTAATAAAATAATTTCATTGTCGTGAGCTTTTTTAAAACCGATTCATTGAAATTGAATAAGCATTGTAAAGTCCCGGTGATTTATGATGCCCGTTCCTTGTTCGATAGTCAAAATTTTTTTTCCAAGAATTGAAAGCGACGATTGTATGTAACTTCATCGATATGCAGATATAATTCATTCCGATGCGAATGGCGAGGAAGTAGGGCAGGGTTGCTGTACTTATTCACGTATTTTATCCTATTTTATCCAGATGATTGCCTAATGCATGGTATAGCGCGTTTCATGGATAAGGGGTCGAAGACGGTCGGGGTATTAACGTCATCCCTTTCCGAAGATTGATGGAGCTATCCTGACAGGACCACCCTTCATTCTTCGTGGTGCTCCACCCACATCCTATTCCATCGTCAGGCTGTCCTAAAAAACCACCCCCGTGGCGAATAAACACTAAAAACCTTCGGTCCATTCCATAAATGGTTATATAGGCACTAGAAAGAACTAATATCTATCAAGGTTCTTCTCGGTGAGAGAAGAAAAATCAGAAGACCGGAAATGAGACTAGGAAGAGAAAAAAAAACTCTGACTTTGTGACAGCTAATTTCCCGGATAATCACGTTTTATAAACTGCACATTCAACATCAGAAGCATTTCAGAAGCCTAATTTTCCAAGTATAGAATTCGAATCATCTGCTTTTCTTAAAAAATTTCAAATAAAGGCAGTCATCAAATTTCCTACTGTCATTTAAAATAATTCAAGATGCTGTGAAGAGAATTGAAGAGGAATTTATGAAATTAGTTTTTATATTTTTCCAGTTTTAATAAATCATTTAAAAATACTTTTAACTTTTTATCGAAAACCAATAAATATTAAAAAACTACTAATTTTATACTCATTAGGAGCACAACTTTTTTATGGATGATTAATAGATTCAACTTGCGGAGTTAAAAGTTTTTGACTCTCAAACTGAAGTATGCTATCAATTTATAGTAAATTTAAAAATTCCGTAATTGATCTTTAATGATAAAAACGCACTTGATTTTTTTTTCTTTTACATTTTCGAATGCAGTGTTGCCAAATCAGATACATTCTCTTACTCGCTCTTAGATGATTGACGTGATATGGTAATAATATATAATTAATAATTAATATATAATATATAATTTAAGATTATCCTCAATTTATCTAAGTTTTTTGCTCCTTGAAAGACATTTTAAGACAAGTCCTGCAGCGTGGACTTCGATTCGAGCTATTGAATTGTCGCAGTGCGGTAGTAGTATAGGCAGAGGTTTAGTCAGACAGGGTAACTGAGACTCGAATTGCAATACTGTTGTGTGAAATACGAGAAGGCCTGAAGTGGTTGGTGTTGGCTAGCTTGTCCGGTCCTCTTTATTTCACCCCCTGTCATCGATCCTTGCTGTATTTATAAATTTTCCAATTAATGTTTCTGATTTTTCGAGTCCCATTAACAGAGTATACATTTCATTCTACTTTTTTTGTTTCCACATACTTAGTAATAATATACTATTAATAATAATATATTAACTTTAGGTTAAAAGTAAGCAGTTTACGAGTTATTCATTTATCACGTAACACTATTTTTAACTATTTTTTTACCCTCCCTCCCTTATAACGCTA
This sequence comes from Synergus japonicus, assembly GCA_900474275.1. Classification (NCBI taxonomy): domain Eukaryota; kingdom Metazoa; phylum Arthropoda; class Insecta; order Hymenoptera; family Cynipidae; genus Synergus; species Synergus japonicus. The sequence continues at coordinate 88,109 of UCOH01006858.1, forward strand.
CTAATATCATTTGTTTTAAACTCATTATTTTAAACTCACTTGACTTTTGAGTGTGCACCAAATTTCAAGGGATTTTATACGGTTTTAGAGGATTGCGAAGATTTTAAAGCTTTTAAAAGCTATTAAAGTTTTTAAACTAAAAGCTTTACATTGATCCAATGATACATTGAGGACTTCTTACGATAAAAGTTCACTATCCCGATTTGCTTAATTTCAAATATTTAATATCTAACTGTATATATTGTTATGAGAAACTGTCATTCCTTAGTCTCTAACTCAATTATTATCTACTGAAGGGAGCTTTGAAACTTAACAATTCTTATGTCGCCGTCAATATAATATCCGCAAGTTAAAGTCTGCTCCTCGACACTGAAGTACCGCGAAAGTATGGAAGTAAGGAAGGCAGGCAAGCAGACGGGACAGGAATTTATCATTTTGTAGCTTCGAGTGCTGTAGCAGCGACATGGCTGAAATTGCAGTATTTGGAAGTCGAGTGGAGCTCGAGAGAAGAGGAGTGGAGTGGAGATTGGAGGATAGTAAGACTGAAGAGAAAGATAAGAGAGAGAATGTCTGAAAGAGTAAGGAATGGCGACAATACCATCTTGAAAAGGAGCTGGACAGCCAGTGGCCACGAAGATGATACACACGTCACCAGAAAATACAATTTCAAAAGGAAAAATTCCCCCTGGAACTAGTGCAGTTCCAATGAGAAGGAATAAAGTTTTAATTTTTTATTTGCATCAAATTCATGCAAAAAAAAATATATGTATATCCACTGTCCACTCTGGTAGGTAAAATTCTTTCAATTCAAGCTTTCCCATATGTTAACAAAAATAAAGAAAGTGAATTCGCAAACTAAACTGTCTGACAAAAGCCGGATCTTTTCCACTGCGCTAGTGCGATAGCATTCATGTTTTTAAAATATGAAATATTGTATTGTATTTTAAAAACAATTGAATTCACATGCTTTATAATCCTGCCATGATTTTTCGCAAGGAAGAAAGCGACATGAAACCAGCTGAAATTTATTATTTCGGAATTCAAAAGTTAAATTAAAGAATGAAATAAGCGAATCTATTTTATAAGAACTAGAGCGTGTACAGATTTGAATAGCTAGTAAAATCGGTGTTATCTCGACTGTGGTAATAAGAGCATTCACATTCTTCTACGAACACGTATGAACTAGGCTTTTATTCATAGGGTGCTTACTCAGGAAATAACGGTTCAAGCAAACATTGCAAATGGGTTAATAGGGTCCCTGAAAACGAGAGTCTGCAAGGCTCTTCACACCTACACTGCGGTACAAAATGCTCTCTCCTCAACCCCTTGTACCCCTCTATCAGCACACTCATACCCTTTGTTCATTTCTCTCTCTCTCTCTCTCTCTTTCTCTGTCTCCTTCTCTTTTCGACCCTATGAGAATATCGCTTCACAAACTTGAGTTGCGAATTCTCTGTTCTCTGTTTGTTCGGAACTTGTGACCTTCGCGTCAGCAGCCATAGCTTAACTCCGACTCATCTCCAGATTCTCCTAAATATGATAGGAAACGCTTCCATAAACGTATAGAAGTATATATGTAGTTCTCTGTTCTCAACATAGAAAAAGCAGTCGCTTTGAATTTATGTGACTATTCAATGACTGTTGGACACAGAAAACTCTTATAAAAATTGACTTTCATGAAACTGTAAAGGAAACTCAATTAGTTTTAAAGAAGACTAGATCGAGATGCACTAACACGAAAATCAACACCATCCAAAAAACGTGTCTAAGACTTCCAAGTTTTGTCTCAGAGGCAATAAAGCCCTTGTGTTTTACATTTTGAACAACGGAGGTTTACGTATATTTTAATTGACTTTCTCTTGTATCCAAGATTAAGACACAAAGCCTCTGAGTTTATAAGCGACTATTTTTTCCCGTGAACCAATTAAATCCTCGAGTAAACTCCAAGTTGGAGGAAAGAAGGAAGGAGCTTGAGGATATAGAGTTTAACGGATGTAGGAGAATGAGAACGCAAAGGAAGAGAGAAAGATCCTCCAGAGTAGTTCTTGCTTTCGAAAACATCCGAGTTTGACTACACTACTTTCCGGAAATTTCTAGAACTCTCTCGGATTTCGTTCCGACCTAAAGAAGGAATAAGATGCTTTTGTATCTTTGTATCTTACTGGGTCTTTCTATGAGACATGTTATTAAAATAATATTTTCAAGGTAAAGAGAAGATTCATTCCAGAGTGATTTTTATACATTTAATATTGTCATACGAAGGATTATTACATTCTGTCAGAGAATTTCAGAATTGTTTTGATTATGAAGAACATAAGTTACAACCATAATATATAGAATCGTTCCTTACGTCAATATGAATCTTTTCCTATTGTGAACCTACTGATAACAAGCAGAGCACAAACAAGCACAAACTGCCATCAAGAAAGTGAAATATAGCACTGACTTTCCAATTGTCATGATCGCTGCTCTGCACAACTTTACCCATTATTGAAGCCAATCAGGTATTGTATAAGACTAGACATTAATTTGTCGCCTGAAGGATCGCAAAGGCAGAAGTTCGCTGATGAAAGCAGTATGTTTTGCAAGACTGAAAATTCGCGGGATGTATGCATCAACGTCGTCTTGAGCTTCTCGTGCGAAGAGATGACAGCATACGAGAAATTCGCGGCTTATCCGCCATCCAGGGTCGTCTGTTGATTCCAAGTACTTTAGTACTTGGTACGAATAATGTCGCAAATTCAGCGACGAAGGGCATCCTGTGGGATGAAGAGGATGTAGGATGTTGAGGATGGAAGACTAGGGTAGAGAAGAAGGAGAATGAATAGAGGAGGCAGGGTCTAGGATATTCCGTAAACTCGTCACTCAACAAACTCTATGTTAGTGTCGCCAGTAGAAACGAGATCCTCGTCGCTTCTGTAACTTTAGAGGAACTCTGATTGCTATATGCCACTGGGTATACTTGTATTTACCCCTGAGTCCGCTGTCTCAATCTATTTCAAGCTGCATTCCGGTATTAATCCGTTTACAAAAGACCGCTAGATGTAAACTTGATAGGATCGTGTTTATTAAATTCTCACTATGCTCAAAAGTAAATTTATCGTGTGATGATTTCTTGACCGTTCTAATTCCATTAAAAATTGTCTTTATCATTCATTGTAAGGGCAGGAATAGTTAGAGAATTTTTTCAAATGTTTATGAAATATTACAGTTAAACATATTACGTGAGCTGACGAGTCAGCTTTATCTAATATTTGTTTTTCGTATACCAAAAAACTTAAGGGAAAGCGGATTAAACTGAAAAAATTTCCTTTTTACAGCTCGTTTGTTCTTTTTTTAAGATCTGAAACCGGAAAAAAACGTGTCCATTCAGAAAGATTAATAGTCCCGTTCAAGTCGGTGTCGCAAAACGCATCCACTTTTTCTTAATTCGACACTAGCGAAATGAATCCATGGGGGATGATGTTGAAAAAAGTGGAAAAGAAAGTATGTGAAGGAGAGAGGGATGAACGAAAGAGATCCCGGAAGAGTCGTTGTTCCCGAGACCCTTAACGCCTGGTGCTTTCTCCTGTCATTATTATACTCGTCCACGGGGGATAAACCGGCGCTACCAAAGTTAGGCGCGTAAATTGGCTTAAGGGATTTCGCGAGGGGTGAGCTTAATAGTCAACGTCGTACTCGTTATGGAGGAATAGTCTTCTTTGCCACTCGCAAAAGAGCTTTGCGGCAGGCAAAAGTGAGGCACGCTTTTATACCTGCCAAACGAGTTATTGTATACTAGTACTGGAAAAGACGTGAGCAAAAGTTATGACGGTTTTGATCATAAATCCTAAATGAAATTGATCAATGTGGGAACATGCTTTCAAAAGCACTTTTGATTTTCTTCAAGGATAGAGACTCAGGGGAGGAACAGGTGAATTTGATCGTTACATAGCATAAATGCTAACTCATAGGTCTCGCTCGAAATTGTGAGTATCATATGCCCTTAATTCGATCAATTAATTCAAGGACATAAAATTTAATGTATTTATGGCGTGCAAAAAACTAATAATAAGATTATTTCCTCTTCGTTTTGCATTTTAAACTTTTACGACTGCCATGTGATATTAATTAAGGTGTCGAGGGAATTGTGATGTACTATGTATAAGGGAAGTTGCGGATGAGAGGGATATAGCAAATGGCTTAAATCATTAAGGGTTGTTTATAACCACAAGGCCACTCTAGTACAAGCGGTTTCAACAGACGTGTTCATTTCATCGTAATATAATTTAACCCATTCTAAACTGACGATATCCCGCGCTATCCTATACTGTATAATGTACCACAAAATACAGATATTCTCCGAAGTGGTGATTCATTTTCTAGAGATGCGATTTGTCCGATTTGATCTATATACGCACGTAAATATCTGATATATATATATATATCACCTTAGAATACGAAATGAATGTTTGTTACATACGTAGTAGAGATATCAAAATTTGTGAATTGTGATGGAGTTTATATATCAGATTTATAACAATGATCTTTGATTCCGTATATTATTACATATTATAAATTTTCTTTTACTCACGGAATCCTTGAAAGTAACTGTTTGCTAGCTGAACATACCTGAAATAAAAAGTGAAGACTTTTAGTTTGCTCAGTAAAGTAAATGAACATGCACTATTTATAAATACGAAATTCTATTTACAATTTAATGTTCACAATATAAGAAATTTATAGAACATTTAGCTATGTATAAAGAAACTTTATTGATTATCAATAAATTAGTCGACAGTAAAGTTTGACTCAATATGCTTGAAAAGTTCTAAACGTTCAAAAATGAATGATGAAAACAAATTTTTTTGGGGGAGGGGGGAAATAGATTGTGGAGACGTTAAAACACATATGTAAAAAAAAACCCAAATTTTTTTATCCTATCGCTGCCTATAGTCGGCATCCACGTCCGCCGCCTAAAGTCCGTTAAAATTTCATTAATTCTTTTTAAATTCCTCAAAATCATTTGAAATCCTTTAAGCTCCAGGAAAAACTTTTAAATCTCTTTAAATTCCTTTAACATTCGCTGAAATTTCTTGAAATTCCTAGAAATATCTTTAAATTTTGCTCATGTTCATGTTCAACATGAAAATACGAATGAAACCAGTTTGTGTTAAAAAAGCTGAATCTTTTCGACTCTCTCTGCAGTTTAATCAAAAATGTCCTTCATCCCAATCAGTTTTGTTAACATTAAGGGTGTTGGATTCATGTCCTAACTTCGACGGAATTCAATTTCCATATTTTACTCAACAGATATTAAAAATAAATATTTTTTCGCTCTGTAGGGTATAATCAATACAAAAATTCGTTCATTTGAACCTTCAGTACTTTTCAGTCGTATTTGTGTATATGTTAAGTAAACTGAAGAATTCGAATTTTGAAGTTAAAACCTGGATCCAACACCAGAGAAATACTTTTAGGCTGTTTCAAATAAGATCTAAGAAATGTTTAAACTGATCAACACATCGCTGACTTAATACTTTGCCCAAATCAAAGGATTCATCTCTTTGCGAATTCAAAGGGTGTGTGTTAGATTCGCCAAAATATCTGATATTATGGAAAGGCGGTTATACGTGGAGGTCAAGAATAATCGAATAGGCCACTCGGGAACTCCGTAGCGCGTGCATTCGAGTGCGGGCCACGTGCTGGGTGTGATTCGTAGGACAGAAATGTCGGCACACTGCAAGGGAATGTGAGTGCGAACAAGAGAGGAGAAATAGAGATGAAGGAAGCTAGAGCAAGAGAGCAAGAGAGCAAGAGAGAGAGAGAGAGAAACCGCGTCGCGACGCACAGCGTCGCACCAAACTGGCAACACACCACACCCTCGGAAGCTCTGGATCGATAGGCAACCCTCTTCAATGCTCGAAAAGCGAGTAAGAGAGACGGAGAGTTTGAGTAACAGATAGAGAAGGGGGTGTATAGGGATAATATAAGAGGTGAGGGATGGGAGAGACAAATTGCCCGAAATCTCATCGTGCTGCTGTTGCTACTGCTGCCTCTTTGCTGAACTAGAGAGAACTATGAGTGTAGATTTTTAAAATTTGCTTAAATAGTCTGTGAAACAGTAAGATGTTTCGATATCTTCGACTTTTGATGTGATATGTCCTTTTTAGAATAGAAATCTTAGTCAATAAAATTGCAATTAATTTAAATTGGTTTAAAGTTTTCCTTAACGAAAAAAATATAAACTTTATCATTAATATGTATTTCAAAATACTGGATGTCATTGATTGTTATACATTTCAATGTATGTTACGAGGTTTGGAAATTCGATGCAATAATTGCAAGAGCATTTGTCGCGGTAATTGAATACCTCTGTTTGATTATTCATATGAAACCATCTATGCGCAAACTAATTTCAGGTATATCGAGAGCTAAGGTTACATAAGGCAAGTGTAGTTTCTTCGTTATATAGTAGTGTTATAAAAAGTGATGCAAATAGGAGTTTATCAAAACGTGAAGCAGAAGAAGTTCTGTTTCAGAGTTGATAGAAGTTCAAAACTAGGCTAAATAAAAGAAATAGAGAACAATATAAAAGGAAAATACAACCGAAGAAGGGAATTGGAGAACATAAAACAATTGTTGAACTCCCACCCGTTAAGAAACTGCACGTGTTTGAGTATTGGCTCTTTGGGGCCAAGCATTAGGAGGAATAAGTCCCTCGAGATAAATCTTTAAGCTTTCAGACAAGCTTCTTGCATCAAGTTTCCATTTCCTTTCCATTTTTCATGAAAAGCTTTACCAGAAAAATCAAAAGTTTTAAAAAAGGATGTAACAAGTGTTTAAAACAGGAAATGTGTTGTTAAATCTAAACTTGAAATAAACAGTATTCAATATTAATATAATAAGTTTAAGTCTTAGACTATAATATCGTTTTTGTCTGTTTTTAGATCTCTACAACCAACAGAGCAGAAATTAAGATCCTCTCAGTCAAAAAACCACTTGGATTCGGCAAAAAGGGATGAAGTTTTGGGGTAAGTTTAATCCCTTCACAAATCCTTTCTCTGATTTAATTGCTTTATTCTGACGCAGTATACTTGTAGGGAACTTTTCTTAGGTAATAAACTGAATATTTATTTCATGCCGTATTCGATCTCTAAACGTGATTCTCGAGTTTTTGTCTTAATACGAAAAATGAACTTTTGTAACCAGAAAAAGAATAAGACTTTCAACATAAAACTTATTTAATTCACAAAAATATGTCCACCAGACCTGAATTCAGGTTGATTGATTAACTTGAACTTTTTTTTATTTAATTAGAGTTTTTACGGGGACAAAGCTCAGAAACCTAATGACCAATAGGCAATCAGAGACTCGTCCAGGATTCACTAGGTTTTGGTGATTGGTCATTTGAGGGATCGTGATTCGGAGGGCAATTTGGGAAAATTTTTATCGAAGGCGGAAGTGATCCGTGACACTCTACTCCACTCCAGGACATTAAGTTCGATTGGCGTGACAAAATGGTACAACAGGCAGAGGGATCGAAAATTTAGGGGTAAACGTGGAGAGAGTGACACTGGTGAGGTGAAACTCGAGAGGGTAGTTCGAATGTTGTGTGTGATGGATTGCCGGGCAAACGAGATCTAACCATATACGAAATTGATCAGTGAGGTAAAATCATCTGATCCTTGTTTTTCCCAATCCCTCCCCTTCACTTTTTTGTCCTTACACTTAATTTTCACCTCATAAAAATTTCTCGACTCCACTTTTCCTTTCAAAACGTCATTCACCTTCCAGAGTTTACAGTAAAACTCAATACAGTATAATTTAAATATTTTTCGACAAATTATAATAAAGTAATTGAAAACTTAAGAATTGCTAAGGCACACATTAAATCTTACAAAGAGCTTTTTATTGTGTTGAAAAAGTTTGACTCCTGCCTGAAAGTTTCTCGTGAAGCGATCCGAGAAATTAAGCAATTTCCGTCGTTGTGTATTAAGATCTCTTCAGCTCTATAAAAGAGTCTCTCAGAGAGCATATAAGAGAAAACAGTGAAAGAAGTAAGTTTTCTCCTCGCCTCAGCTTATATAAAGTATGATAACGTAATCGATCTAAGAAACTTCAACAAGCTGTTAAGTAATATTTTCTGAAACATTTTTTCGGAAACGATTTCTGATGAAAAAAAATATTTGGCAATATAGCACACAAGAGTTAAGTATTGACTTTTCGTGAAATTGAACAAAATCGAAATTTAAGCAACGTTCGGAGGAGAAAATAAGATTTTCCCGGTATGTTTGTCGAGAAGCGATAAAAGTCTTCAAAAGTTATAGCAGGTGTAAAGTTTGTAAGCTTTAGAAGAAGATGGCAGGTCTTACACTCATTCTTTATGGGTTTCGAAGGAGGAAGAGAGGGGGTGCGTACGTAAGAATGAAATTGAGGAACAGCCGAGGGTAAAAAGGTGAAGAAGAGAAGATTGACGAGAGAGGAGAGAGACTCCTTAGAGCAGTAAATACTTATCAATACCAAGCAGAATTCCATCGACCCAACCCTTCCAAACGGCCTCGTAACATGAAATCGACTCAAAGAAATATCTACGCCAGGGAATTCTGTAGCTCAACATCACTTCATAATTGACATTCCCCTTCTAAGTCTATGCTTTCGTCGTCGTAATCTTGAACTACCCTTAAACATGAATTTCCTTACACTGGAATTATTTCCTTGAAATTGAATTCACATGTGTTGACAAAATAGTGAAAATACTCCCTGAAATAGTATCAAAAGTAAAATATACTTGAGAAATGTCATTATTATTAATGAATTTCCTCCAGTAACTAAAATTTGCTAAATACAGAGATAAAATGTTAGTCTCCAATTTATTAGCATCAAACGCTATGGTAGTCAATAATTCACTTAAGCAATGGATTTTCTCATCAAATGCAGCTGGTACAGAGAAATTACCTCGCTGGATAGAATTTCTCTTGGCAGCAAAACTCAGGGCACTTAACTTGCTAGTAATTGACATATTCTAGAGGTAATCGATCGACATCGTCCTGATGATAGAATATTGACGATATCATTTACGGCACCAGTTGTGTTTAAGGTCAACATGAAACGCTAGAATCTGAACATTTGTGAATCATCGTGGGGGTTTCTGAATCGCCTTACATGCACAACTAACCAAGCTTAATGGCAGTAATTTAAACAACGACGAGGAAACGAGATCTGATTGCAGAGCGTAGTTGGGATTCTGCTCGCAAGAAGCCATGGACGAGCAATCTTTTGAAGAAAGTCAGACTGGCAAAGAATAGAATAATAATGATGAGAACAGGAGAACGAGAGGAAGTCGATAAATGCATTGTTGAATAAGTCAATAATGGTAATAATGGGGAGTATTGTAAATTAGATAGAAGCGGACTAATTATAACAAATAAAAACAATACAACTAGAATCTACATGTACATGTTAATATCTATGACATACATATTGCCACTAGATTGAACTCATAAAAGTAATTTTCTTATTTCTTCTGGTTTAACTACCGTAACGCTTTCGCCATCTTTAATTACAACCACTTAAGTTGCTATAGAGGAATCCTCCACCATCTCTCCCTCCCTTAGGTACACAACTTAACTATATCATTGTCGACGAAGACACTCTTTTCCAAATAAAACCTCTATTACTTTCTCTTAACAAATAGTATTTTTCAGTTAAATTTGTGTATCCTTTAATTAATTAAATCTTAGAAAAAATCTACTCTTATCTTTAAAATTCTCTATCGCTGCAGTTTGTTAACAGATTATGCAAATAGTTTCTTTAGTCTTCACCAAAAAGATCTCAATTATCAGATAAGGGTTTTCTTACAGAGATACCCTTATTTGCCCAAGACAGTTAAAAAAAAAGAATTTAATTTTCGTAACGAATTGTAAGGACTCTTTAAATTAACGGAAAGAAAGAAAGCACCTGAAGAATGCTTTTTAAAACGAGTTTGAATCAAAAGCGATTTATTTGAAGAAACCTTCAAACGCCTTAGAGCTAATTTCGAGAAATAACGACTGTTGCCTTTTATTGCGAGAGACCCGAGTGTTGTGAAGGAGTGACTCGAGAAGGGGGATAAAAGTGATTTTGAAGGGTTGAAGCTAATTGCCAGCGTCCTTGGGTTTACCTCAAAAAAGCCTCCGATTACGCGGGGCCATTATTCTTCTTCAACATTCCCAACTCTTCTCTCGCCCTTTTCGAGGGTGAATCTGAAAAAAGGATGAGGCTTCATTTTTTTAAGCGAGCTTTAACAAGCACTGGTCTCCTTATTATAGACTTACTCGCTTCGTTTTGTAGAAATACAGAAAGAGATGAAGAGAATACTCAATCACGCTGACAAGTTTATTCTTCGATTATTTCTAATTATTTCGAATTAGTCAACTCTTATGGTAAACGGTTTAGGCAATGATCTACTTTATCGACGGTCGGCATGATCTATCATAGTTGAAAAATATTTTCGAAAATTTGAGAAGGAGATTTCTCTCTCTCTCTCTCTCTTTCTTATTCTTTGCTTTAGCAAAGGAAAACGCAGTTCGAGAGTATAAACGTGATTGGATCGGAACTCGAAAAGGAGATAGCGGAACAGTAGAAGGCCAACGATTATGGGGTTGCCTATAGCAGTAAAGCGTATACGATTTGATGGGAACCAATACATTTGAGCTTATCACCTTATCGCGAATGGGTATGCCCAGCTAGCTGTCTCCCACCTCGGCCTAACCGCCATAAAATACAGAATGAACCCTCTCTCCTTCCAACCCCACAAATCGACCAATCGACGAGCCACCCCACACGGTTCTCACCCCTCCTCACCATTCCACTCTCTGGTGACACAAAATCGCACACTGTTCAAATTTAATGGTACTTAAGCACTTTACATGTATAAAATAAAATTTAATTCACAGTACATTTATCAGAGATCTAAAACTGTAAATATCCGTTTTTTTATTAATTTCTTGCCCAGAGAAATAGATTAGTTAAAATTTGGTTTGACCGTTACTTGAAAGTGGTAGTTAAAAGGATTTTAAAGCAGTTGAATTGCACAGTTTATAGCATCTTCGATTCTACTTTGTAAAAATTTTATGGCTCGAGATTACATTTTATTGAAAGGTGATTAAAAATCTAGTACCTGATCAATAAAGGAAAAGGTTTAAAACTCGGGTTTAAAGTAATTGGAAGTTGGATTCGTTTCATTTGAAGGAATAATACTTCCAGTTTACATGCGAAATATGAGGATTGTTTAGCATTGCATGATCTACAATTAAATAGTTAAAATATTTTTTCCTGATTATCAATTTTCATCGTTTGATCGGTCAGCCCTGATCGGGCCCAGACCAGTTTCCTCGGGGATCATTATAACGAGATATTTTCTATTTATTTACCGATATGTGAGAGCGTTATCATTAAACAGAAATGCACTCACAATTCTCCAAAAATAAACAGATGTGGCAAACAATCGCATTTGTTTGTCTATATTCGTTCTCTTTCGTAAATTCCCATACACGTAACCACACATATAATATTTAACAGTTAAACATTTAACATACGTGTATTGTGAATGCATATGCATGAATAATAAACATACATACTATGTCTGTTTAAAGGTGTTTGCAGAGGTAAAGGATTAAAACTTAACGCGCATTTAAGAAATTCAGATAAAGACACAAAATATCATCATTAACTCGAGAGGCTGACGAAATCGATAAAGAGAACAAGGGAGAAAACAAACTGATAATTTACCCACCGCAACGAGTATAAATATTTTAAATAAAATAATACTTTAAATAAAACGTGTTAAATTTACCACTCGTCACTCGAAAAATTCTATAATGTTGATTGTGGCAGGTCATGTTCTAGAATCTGCATTTAAATTCAATGAGATTATCATGCATAATTTCAAATATACATAAAATAGTAATTCATGATATAAAAGAAATGACTTAACTAATCAAGTGCTACCACCTTTTGTTGGTAAACAAAATAATCGAGAATTTTTAATTCTTGAAATGTAAAAAACTTTTAATTCCTCGTCTAATTTTAGAAATCTTCATAAGTTTCATAAAACTTTTTAAAATGCCTTTATTATCCTTCAAAATCTACTCAAAAGTTTCAACTTGAAGGTAATTTAAGTGGTGAAAACTTTCATGATCATAAGCATGAAAAATCTACCAAGACCTGGAAAATGAGGTGAATTTTCAAAAAAATCTAAGGGAAAATACATTTACTAATCCATAGGGGTTCTCTGTCGAATAAGGTTTGAGTTCCATGAAGCAGAAAACGTACATTTGTCCACCCTGGAAGGTTTTGAATGGATCTTGACTCGATTTTTCAGAGAAAAAATGTCGAGGGTCGCAACCTCGCCATTTCAGGCGATTGACAAGGTGTTGAGTATCAGTATAGTTATGGTGTTTACATGCCCATGGGGACAACCATGATATTATGACTTGAAAGCTCTCCCTGCTTTTTACCTGTCTCCTTCATAGAAGCCATATAGCCTTGAGAAACCTATAGTCTTCACCCTCTTCTTTATCGTGCTTACATATTGCTACATATTGGAAAAATAACCTAGGCTTTCTCCCCTGTACCTATCGTACGGTTTTTCTCTATTTTCTGCGTATTATTTTTATGTGCATCACGATATGAGAATATTGTTTTAAAACAAAAATCTGTCTTGTGAGAAAGGGGATGAATCGAATCAAACGGAATCTCGTAAATTGAGAAACTGCGTTGACACGAGAAGATGCATCTTCTACAATATCCCACATCTTTCTTTGCACCCTTGAGATGGGGGTTGGAGGAAAAGTGAAGATTTTGTGGAAAGTAGTCAGAGCTACGAGATTCGTTTTTACATGAAGTTGACATGACTGTCGAGAGCAAGAAGGTCTTAGGGGAAAGCACCCAAGTGCTAGGGAAATTTATCCAAGAAAAGTTTGCTCAAACTTTTCCAAATTTATCAGCTTCCTACTGACAGGAAGTCAAATCTTTTTACTGAATACTGAAAGTGGTTAAATGCTTCTCATTCTCTTTCCTTTATTCAGAACGAATACCTTCAGAAAGATAATAAGTACATATATAATCATTGTTTTCTGTTTTAGTGCGTACTAGCTGCAGATTAATTGAAAATGAAATAGGATTACAGCAGATAAACTACTTGCAAGAGAGAGAAAAAGGAAATGAAAATCGCAGTTTAACTTGTAATTGGTATAAATTGAAGAAGAAAAGTAATTGGAGGAGAAAAACAAGTCACTCGTTTGTCCTTCTCTCGGGAATTCACGTTTAAAATAATACCTCCCTCAACAGCTATATGATTTCTAGAGCAGACCCTCGTAAATTGACAAAGTAGCATCAAAAACTTGGAAAAAATTGTGGAAATAAAGAGTAGAGTAGGTTTCATAAGAGTATACAAAAATCTTCTAAAGATTTTAATATTTGGCAAGTAACTTTATATTATGATAGACTTTCAAATTACCAGAAATCTAATCAGAAATATTGGAACATGAGCAGCAATCCAATCTATAAATCTTTCCAATATTAATATCTCTAATTTTATTATGAAAGCATTCCTAAATGGATGGCTCAAACTTTTGCATATTCTAATTTTATTAAGATTGAAGATTTATTGAGATTTATCTCCAAAGCCCGCCTCTAGTTAGTCGAAGTCAGAGCACCCCTACTAATTTAAATTGAAATTTTAAAAGTGATATTAAGACTCGAGAACTTCTACTGCTGGATTCATACAGATTATTATAACCAATTCTTCCGAGCAAGTAAATTATCTCAAAAGTTTACGCCCTCAATAAATTTTTTATAACATCTTTACACTGGGTAAAGGGTTTGTATTCAGACTCCTTGAATTATGTATAATACAAGTCAAAAAATTATCTAAGGGAGTAACAAGAGCCATAACATTTATAAACGACGCAATAGCGCTTAACTCGGGACAAATGGACTTGGCCAAAATGGAAACGAGGATTTCTCAAGAGCATTGTTAGAAACATATAGCTGCTATATCCAGAATTTCTGTTGCCTGGTACATTTCGCAGTTGCGGCTTTTCCTAGAAATGGCGACAGTTCTGTGCGTCTTGCCTCTTTGTCGACTGCATACAGTTAGATTGCCACTCTATGTACATGTACGTGTACACGCACGTCCGTTCACGTACGTCAAACGTTTACCGTATTTCTGAAAACCTCAGGGAAATCTCACTCGCGTCACAGGACACGAGAGTGCCATTTATCCTTCCGGTTCGCAACTCTCAACTCTCGACAATTCTCAGGCCAATCGACCCCCTTCCTAGCATGGAAAATAGAATGGAACTTGGTTGCGGTTTCTGAAAAATCACCATCCTTTTATTCGACGTGATCCCGATACCAGATCAACAGAATTTTTCCTCGAAATTGAAAAACTTGGCCTTATCTCGGAATAAGATTCTATACAAAATGTGGACGTCTGCCAGAAAAGAGCCTTAAATGCATACATATCTACAAAACCTTATTATTTTGAATACAACTTTCTTATAATCAAGGCAGTCAATCATGAAACTTTCCCATTCTTCTCAGTGTTCTTGAAATTAATTGAAATTCTTTAAAATCACTTGAAATCTATGACGTTTAAATGCTGCAAGATTTTAGGAACAATGAGAAAATGGGAAAGTTGAATGTAACTTACTAAATATTCATGACCTTCTAAAAGTTACTACTTTCATCAATCATCTTCTCCTTTGGATCAAAGTTCTAAATGATACTTAACAATGCAAAAATTCTCATGGAGGGATGATAAGAGAAGGAGAAAAGGTGATATAAGTATCCTACATTGAGTCTTGGGGAAAATATTAATAACGACAAAGAGCTAAAAGTCGACCACTTATTAGTATTGCCCAAAAAAAGAGAATAAATAAAAAGAGCAACAAGAACAAAGCTGGGAGAGAGAGTTGGAGATGGTAAAAGACTGAAAAATAAAGAAAAAATGAGAAAGGCACTAAGCTGAAGTCTTGCGGCTATAACATACAACCGTGGTCTTGCGATTTTTTTTAATGGCTTTGCACAACGAAAAGTCTCGTCGAAAGTCGTGACTCTGCATCTTTACATTATCCCCCCGTCTCCATCTTTCCTTCCCCCCATCCTTCAGTTTTCCCAGGTTTCTACCCATCATCTCCTTTTCTCCTGGTACGACGAGTTCACATTATTTTCCATTTTCTTGCGCGCATCCCCCAGTCGAATGAAGGATTTTCTAGAAAGAAGATTCCGGACATGATCCTCCCACGTTAACGTGTAAGACTAGACAATTTTCTAGTCTTACGAGAACTGCTCTAATTTTACTCAAAGCCTCACTCTGATGCGAAGGAAACTAAGTTGGATCACTCCAAATTAAATTATCAAGCTCAAGAAAAAGTCTCGTATCTTTTATGGACACTTACAAAGTTCAGGAGAGAAAATTAGTTCATAAAAGTATGGACAGACAATTATTTTTGAGCTGTTCTGTTTAAGCTTTTACTTATTCCCTTTATAAAAATAAGGATTTATTTTTAAAAAAGTTCGCAACACTGCTCAAAACTAATATTAACCTTTGAACTGTTAAAAAAAAGACAAGATACCGGCTCTTTTAGTGGATCTTGAGTAATTCCTTTTCTCCAATCAAAACGGAACTAATAGTTTTCCTCAAGTACCTCCTCTTTTCCAGAACGTAAAAACGGCGAGTTCTGAATTTATTGGATATTTAACGACTCCAATACAAATCGATTCAATTCGAGTCGCGATACGATATACGTTATAAACGAGGGAAGTGTAATATGGAGTCGTTGCACATCGTAGACATTCTTCGGTTCGTTTCGTTTCAACAGTCGTTTCGCATAGACTGCACAGATTTCCTCGATACACTGTCATTTTCCCTGCTGCGTGACTCTTTAAGTCCTCCATCCGTTGATGGTACTCTTGTTTCCTGTCTCACCCCATCGCTCGACACTGACGTCGCATCGTCGACATGACAGAAGCAAAGTGGTAGCATAAAATGGGAAAAAAAGAAGAGAGACAAAAGGGAAGAGGGTACGTGTACGGGACACGGCATGAGACTTACGTAGTCACGGATGTGAATGTGCATATTCGCCCCATAAAGCCCAGGCAAGCTTAATTTATCGTCCCTTGTCGTTTCAGCTTTTTGCACCTAGTCGCTCGCACTCTGTGAATTTCTGAATTGTCGCTATGCTTGATGCGACAGTGAGCACAACTTTTTTAAATCTCACCGAGTCTCGTGTACCATAATTTCACATTTTTACAAACTTACGATACTTTTTCCACTAAACTCGACTTCCAGAGCACGTCATTAACAATCGTTCATCCTGTTTCCGGATTTTTGCCACCATGAGAATGTCAATTCAGCAAATACCGAGAAGAATATACTTTATAGTGAAGTCAGTTATCATAGAATCTATTCATCTAATAAACATGTCAAAAGAACTTTAAACAAAGTGAATTAAAACGTCACAAGAGATTTTTTTAGCTTCGAAGGCAAAGGAGAAACACTTGTAACCGTAAATTTAATAGACCAATCAAGACAAATGATAGGAACATTCAAAATCATCGTCAGATATGCGATTTAATATACACTCTTGGTTTGATGTTTCTGAATGTATTTCAATATCCCAATGATATAACTGGAGAATTGGGTGCAAGAATAATAGGCATGGTATAACCACAAAGCAAGCGTTGGTGCCGGAAGCTCAGATGTCAGACTGACATTTCGATATTGATTACGTGTCGAGTGGACATTCAGGACATACTTGAAACATAGATATTATCGGAGTATGAGCAGCGACATTGTAAACATTCCATTTTACAATTAAGCCGTTTCCGAGATATCGTAAATATACACCAGCATTTTAAAATGAATCCTTAAGTATCATTTCTAATCAAAGCATCGCAAAATTTCGTCCAGATTTCTTGAGAACATTAAACAAGTTCTGAAGAACTACAATGGCAAAAATTTTGTAGGATTAAGTCCATAATTAACAGTTTTGAGAAGTCGAGAAAGATCAGCAATACCAGGAAGAAAGGAGTGAGTAATGTCCCAAGTTAAATTGGAACAAGAACATTCAATTCAACTTAAGAGAAGTCGCATAATTCTCAGAGGAAGTATTTTCAACAGACCCCAAGATTGTGACTTTCATTATGTATAGCACTGAAATTTGCCTCGTCCTAGAAAACTATTAAGAAGCCGTAAATCTAAAAACTAAGCATAAGCAATGTTTAAGAAAAAACATTAAATAAACTAGGCATAAACCTGAAAATTTTATAAACTAAAACTTGGGATCTTCGATGATTATTATTCATCTAGAAAGATGCAACTCTTCCACACCCTATCTTTCTCCCAGCATCATCCCTCAGAAGTTCTGTTGTTTTGCCTAAATCACCAACTCCTTCCTGAAAGTCACCCTATTCTATCGTTCGAAAATTCAACGCACTCTCTTTCACTCTATCTCTATATCTATCTCTCTTATTTGAGTTCGTATCTCATTTACTCCACCGCAACGAGGGCTGTCCTAACATTTAAATACCAAACTAAACCGAGCCTCGCGACCTCACCGGTTTTAATACCACCAAACTGCCTTATGGACTTTCTCGAGTAGTCGATTTATGCACCTCCGCCTTACATAAGTCGTTACCATTGTGACGCTCTCTCTCTCTCCCTTTCTCTCTTTTACTCTCTTTATCTCTATCTCTCAATGCACTGTCCGCCAGACCCATATTTCGTCCCTGTCTCCGTTCATACACGATGAACTATCATGCGAGTTTCGGGTTTAACGATACTACCGCATGCTAAAGACCAGACCGTTGGTTATCCGCCATCAATTTACAACAGACGGTCGTTCATCAGGTGTTTGCTATACATGAGAACTCGGAATTTTAGGACCCTTGCTATACTTCTCGTAAACGTTCACTTATACTTTAGTTGATTATCCCTGTGTAGGACCTTTCTGCATATCATTGTGGTGTCCCTTCCCTAGAATAGGTGCGACCTGAGATGATTAAGAATAAATTAGAAATGCTCACATTTACTGATGTAGCCAAGAGGAAGAAGATCTTAGTCATCATAGTACCTTCTGCGATTAAAAAAGGTGAATTTTTTAAGTGGAAGTTCAGAAAATACATCAAAATGTTCCATTTCCGGAATTATCCTATAATTCTAATGTCGATACGATAAGAAAATGATTCTCCGTTTAAAAATCTCTAAAAACATAATATGCATCATAAAAGACTTCTGGGATAATAGAAACTGTGTAAGCATCAGCTTTTTATTAAAAATCGCTTGGAAATGAATACTTCCGATTTCTTTATCGTTTCGTTCAGCTGACGTAGTTCGCCATTTGCGAGAGTATGGCGTTTTTTTTTATGATTTTTCACATCCAATAATTCATACCCGTACGATTGTACTAACCGAAGCAGACGGTGGAAACGTGAATCGATGTGATTCCACGTAGAAGAGGATCTAGAAGAGGGTTGCTTTATGACCGAGATGAGTCTACGTGATCGGACTCGATCTAGCCGCGGGCAGGGCGGTTTACCCTTAAAACTTTTTTAGAGACCATTTCGTGTGTAGTTCCTCTCAGCTATCCTCTCTCTCTCTCTCTCTCTCTCTCTCATTCTTTTTCTCTCACACTTTCCCACTTTTTGTTAGAAAATAGGGATTTGATTTTCGAATCTGACCCAACGACGTACATCGCGGAATTCGAAAATCCTCGAATTACACTCTAGGTCCTTCTTGTTCTCTCACAGATCCTGTACGAATTAACTACTTTACTATTGTTATTTTCGACCACACACCAGGAGAATTTGAATCGAGCTACTCGTCAAATTCTCTTTACGTGTATTACTCCCTCAGTTTTGAGATTCGCATTAAAGTAAAAGAAATTAAATTCAAGCTTTAATACCTCAAAGTTTCAACATCTGGAATGAATAGTAGTTTTTACAGAACCTTTTGTTGGTAAATAAGTATGAAAAGGTGATTTTTTAAAATAAGAATAGGATTAGAGCACCGGTTATCGGCACCGACGTCATTTCATTGGCATCCCCATTTAATTTGCGTGAAACAATAGTGACAACAACTAAATTGCAGTGCCAATAACCGGTTCTCTCACCCAGAGTGACAAATTCAACATAGATGAAAAAAGGTAAATAGGTGACGACCCTTCGTGACTGAAATATAATTTCATTTTTCTTTTATGACAGCCCACTTAATGGAAAGTCGGAAACCACAGAATTGAAATAGAGTCGATGGTTTTTACTACATTTTCTGAAAAAGTGGATAAATGCTTTTTAAACTCTGGTAGGTACCTTCGATACGTATTTTAAAATGAACGTACAACGCAGTAAATTCAGCGTGTGTATTCATCCGAGGAACTAAGCCGCGAAATGCGTCGCGCACAGAACGATCGATCTATCAGAGATAACCTGTCTCTGCGTATTTCCAGGCATTGTTGGCAAACAATGAAACGGTTACGAGACACGTTAACAGCGTCCATTGTCTCATCGCCGTGACGGGGCAAAACGCTGCTAACGGACAATGCTTTTATATGTACCTACCGAGTACATGAGACAGAGTTGTTTTCATCTCTCTAGTTGTCTACGTAGTTGTAACCGACTTCCTCTTATTTCTATTCCACCCGTTTCTGTTTCAGTAGGTCTGCTTCCACTTTGCTAAATTGAAATGAACTTGAACTCTTTATCATCAAGCTCCCTCCATTCGACGAACAAACACCAGTAATTCAGTTTCAAGTCAAACTTAACGATTTTCTCCACCCATGTGAAGCATATAAGTGATTTAAATTCGCTCTGACATATAAAGCTCACAATTCTAACGTTACAAGCCGTTTCAACATTTTGAAAAAAGAATTCCTACAAGCACCTCTTGAAATCTATTGATTGAAATATCTGGAAAATTTTAGACCGTAATTTTGTATAGTGATCGCATAATGGTACCAAAATCAATTTGTGTCGAGATAGGTTTTGGCACGGAAGGTATTAGACAGTCTAAATAAACGGAGACAAGAAGGAAAGGACGAGCGGAAGATGAGTGTATTGAGATTATATCGCTATAACTCGACTACCTTCCGCGTGAAGGATAGCTGTACGTGATGTCCGATAGGGACGAATTCGTATGCAGGTTTCGCAGGGTTGCCTTTCGCTTTAACGAGAATCATATCGGGCACATCAGACACAGCTGGGTGGTAATCACGTTGCCCGTATCGACCAGGAACCAAACATTGCACACAACGTGCGTTTCCGCTTGGAAGAGTAGCTTAAGAAATTCTATTTTCGAGGCAGTGTAAACTCTAGAATGTAAATACGGCAAAGAATAGAACGATAATGACGTCCTTTCTGCATTGGAGTGGTCGTTTCCTATTTTACTACTCGAATTGAACCATTGTTATTGTGCTTTGAAGCTTTTACGATACCCTAACATACAAATAAAAAAGCACCGATTTAATTGGAAACTATAAAGACGCTTTACTTCCCACAATACTCCAATTCATAATAAATGCAACAAATTTACTTTTCATTAAAATTGAAACACGGGAATAAAAACTTGATCCTTTTGAAGAAAAAAATGAAATCTTAATTAATGGATAACTTAAAAATTGGAATAGCTTTCGGAAATCCTAAAAAAATGCTCACCTCGCAAATAAAAGTGGAAAGTTGAGATAATGTGGATAATAACGGAGATTAATGCTTCTCAGTTGAAAGTACATTTCAGAAATTCGATCACTAATCGAGGCACTTTACTCGATTAAGGAAGTCGGGGAAGCGAAATTGAAATTACGTCACACCAAAATATGCGAAGTCGATAATCAAGGTATCTATAGCGTTTGTTATAAACCGGTACACGAAGAAAAAAGGATTTACCTTAAATTACGCCTGTACGTGTTTTTTAATATTCCTTTGCTCTTATACATCCATCTTTGTTACGACCGAGAGACTCGTGGATTGGGGACAGCTCCTAAACAAAAACATTAAAACTAAATAACAATTTTGATATAACAATAGACATTACAAGTTTCTTTCATACAGAATTATTTTCAATGCAAATAAATCTGTTTTAAAACCGTTTCTAGTTTAAAATACAATCAATACAAAAATTCCTTCATTTTAACGTTCAGAACTTAAACGACATGTAATCAACAATTACATTAATAATCGAATTTAATCTGCATGTCCGATATATAAAATGACAATAAACAGATTCGCGGATAATTGAATCAATTAATTGCGCAACCTAGTTATTCATGTAAGCAGAACTTGATTTGATACACAATATCCCATAGAATTCAACGATTAAAATTATTACATAACAACTCGATGGTCTATACTGAATGTATATAATGAATAATTGATTTCGTAAAAATTAAATCTCCATGTCTGTTACACACAAATAACTTGCGTTCATTGATAGTTGACGCGTCAATGTATGATGTGTAAAAAGTGTAACATAATCAAACAGACATGATGTATGTTGGACAGGCCATCAGCCTATCAGAAACTTGTCGACTGATTTCAAAAAGCTCATCCGTTTGTGCGTACTCGCCAATATATATATATATATATATGGATGGATGGTCGTTATTGGGAAACAGTTGGTAGCTGTATGGGGTAGAAAGCGCAATATATTGGTGTCGCTGTTGCGCGAGTTTCGCTGGCCCCGATCTGTCACACAAATCACTCGCTTCAGGTCGTCGCCATGACACCCACCCTTTCCCTTCAACCCTTGTAACCACTGCTTTTGCCATACATTGTCGTGTATCACAAATCGTGCCGTTGTTCTCCCTTGTGTAGCGCCTTTTAAATGCCTGTAACATATTGTTGTTGCAATGAACGACACGTTCTCACTTACGAAATTGCACACATAAACTTCCAAAACCCAGCATCAGCTCTTTAATTAAAAACACGTCTTCAAACTTTAATTCAACGAGAACCATTTACATTGAGAATATTCAAACATCATTAAATAAAAGTCAAACATTTGAGTAAACCAAATTTCACATATTTCAGTAATTGTTGGAGCAAACTGGATATTAATTATACCGAGTTTAATATTGAAATGGATGATTTTGAAATTAAGTAGTAAAATTCATGTTCAGTCAGCCGCGCTGTAAATACGTTGTGTATAGTCGCTATCAAGGGAATATTAAAATATTTTATTGCCACAAATTGCAATATATTATTTCGTTATATCCTCACAAAACAGTGTATTACAGTTTTTAGAAATTAATTTAAATATTTAAATATATATGTGCCTGTGTCTGACTGAAATGTACTTGAACTACAGAAAGAATATTTCTAATGATTCTGAGGGATTCAGCTAACTTAAGAGATATTTTCAGACAATAAATTCGAATTAAATGAGGAATCTTGAAGATAGGGGTTTCTCCTGAAAACATGTTACGTAAACAAATAAAAGCTATAGCTTCGCAACATAGCGAGAATTATTGGGCTTCATCTGCTGTTGAATGTTCCGCCAAACAAGCATAAATAACAGATTCTTCAATAACGAATGAAACCTTTAGAATTTGCTACCATTACGTAACGACTCCTGGAAAGGCTCGTTGACTTTACTTTTTTTTTTTCTATTTCTCAACTCGGTACGTACTTCAGAACCTAGACGCTGTGAAAAATATGTGTGATAGATTGAAAGGGGGAAAAAACGTATCGATAATAGAGTTTCTTTTCTGCTCGTAGCAAAAGCATGATATTTCAATCTAAAATGCTTCATTTAAAATTTAGACGCCGCATCGAAAAATACGAAAATTGATCGTACAGAAAAATTTCAAGTTACACCTCAAATTTATACATACCGGAAAAAAGTTTAAAATGCTTGAACGAAAATCTATTAATTTTCCTTAATTGGATGAGATGTTGAGTTTAGAGTCGATTGAAGTCAAAAAATTCGTCGGGAGTAAAAGTTATGAAGGCTGCAAAAGCATTAAGGGAATGAAAATTGTGAAAGGAACAAAGAACGATGATGAATCGTAGCGTAATGATGGTAAGAAACCACCAACAGAACGCGATCCTTGAAGGTTCTCACCTAAAAATCTCCTTCAGTAAGTAAAAACTTGAGAGAACGGGAAAAGTCTGATTTCATTAAGAATTTTGAAGGCTACACTTTACAGTCTTCCAAGAAGCTCATCAGAAGCAAACAAATTTCTCGTAGTAAACTTCGTTAAATCTCTAGCGCTCTCCCTCAATTTATTTTTTAAAACTTTCCATAAACCACAAAATATACATGCAATAGTAATGCGTTACTCGTAAAAATTAGAAGAAGTCATATTTTAAAAATACAATTTTTGAAAATGGATGCACGGAGAGATTAGCTTCATTATAAGTCTACGGAATCTTAAAAATACCACCAGTAACTTTTCTGGGATAAGAGGAAGCTCCCGAATAATAAATTCGTTTATTCCGATCCCCTCCTTAATCCATCTGCGCTGTCCGTCGCGTCGTTGAGCTCTCACACTTTATTCAATTGTGAGCAGAGAGGAATGCTTCCATTTAAGTGAATCTTTTCAATTATAAAATATTTTTCCCCTCCTCTCATCTCAACCACGATTCCTTGCCTATCTGTCTCTTCCGTTCGTTATCTGAAACAGCCTTCTCTTTCTATCTTTACTCCCATCTCTCCTCCATTTACCATGTTTTCTTTCCTTTTTTATACTTTTGCCTTCAGTTCCTTTACTGCCTTATCCTCTCGAGCATTCTTCCTCACCTCTGAGCCACGTCAGGCGTCTGCCTACTGAGAGCACCGCAACGTTCGCACTTCCGGTTGTAACATTCAAGACAGAAACCCTCCAACCGTATTGTCTTTCAAGGAATCAAAGACTTCCGAGTCACTTTGATAATCTCACCTTCCTTTAATTCCCTTCTGCCTCATTCATTTTTCGATGAGATATTTTGATTATCGAAGTAATTTTAAGATTATTTGAGATAATTAATAATACCGTGTCCGAAATTCGCGCCAGTGTCCAAAGTTAGGTGATTCTACAGTATGCAAAAAGAAAACAAGATTATTGCTGTTCCAATTTCAAGGGATTTAAAATGTTTCAAAATTTTCAGCAAGATTTGTAGAGATTTAATCGGATTTCAAAGGATTTTAACAGATGTCAAAACTCTGGAATTGGTTCAGCTAACCGAAAGTGCTGAAAATTATTGTCTTTTACTTAGGAAGACTTTTTTCCATTCGAAACTGACGCAAGGTAATTGGTGGATTAGGGAATCAGGTCAATCCGCCTCAGGCATTTCTCTCAGGAAAAACTCCTCTTTTTCTTATTTTCTTGGCGAAAACTAGGATAATTTGCCAAATTCTTTTCTTTACAATCATCGCGGTTTCTGGAATGTATCTGCCTGGCTCCAAGTGGCGATGACAGTCCATTGGCCGATGAAAAGTCTAGGTGAATGTTCTGGGTTTGGTGTGACCGATCAATGCCACGCCACCCTTCTTTTTCTACTTCCTCCGCACCTACCTCCTTCTTGGTTTACGAAACTACTTTTCTCCTTTATACTTTCCACACACAATTTGCTCCTTTCCGGAAAATATGTCTATACCTTGGCAGCTTTCGCTCTTGATCCTTTTTATTCTTCATCATCGACATCATCATTGTCATATTCATCCCTTTCTTTTTGTATTCAGCCCCTCTTGGCTATCACACCACCTTATAACTACATAAGCCGACACGTTCTGAGACCGTATTCCCACAGGGGTTGTCCCCCTAAAGTCATCGCCTCGATTAGGTCGAAGATGGATGGATGGATGGATGGTGACAACTATTTACGAGAGGATATCTAGGATAAGATTTTTAAATCTGCCGTATTAATATACCATCACACCCAACTTCGCATATTATTGAAAGATTCTAAATTTTATTCTATAAATTCTGCAAGTGATGCATTTCGATACGGAATATTCTATTTTTTCGGAGATTGTAGGGTTTACAGGTATACTTAAAAAATGACACTCTTGAATTGTAGCATGAAAACCGAAGAAGACAGTTCACTTTTGTAGGGCATGCAAGTCAAACTAAGGCAATTATTCGCAACTCCTGCGGATGATCAAATCCCTCGTCTCTCAAACTCGGTAGCTAGACACCATCGATCCATAAGCGTACGTCTCTCGAACCCTGCAAGTACGTAGTTGTACAACGATGAAGCAAAATTGATTGAGCGTGCAGTGTTCACTTCTGTACTTGCAGCCTCATCTTTGATCCGACGACGAGGTGGAAAGGTGAAGTTGGTTACGGCGAGTGAAACTCTGGAAGGGGTTTGTGAAACGCAGGCAAAAGAGGGTCGGTAAGGGCACTACACTAGAACTTGTCCGTTCATTCAGCCAATAACGAACTTACTTCTAAGTCTAGCTCAATCACCTATATCTTCTAAAAACCTGTCCTTTCCATAAATCAAGTGTTTCCATTTTCACGAATTAGTAGGTATACAACTTGTCATATAAAAGAACTATTATAATATGCGAATCTTAGAAATTCAACTTCCAGATGAAATTTGACGCAATCTTTTCTACCAATAGCAGAAAATATCAGAAGGGATAAAAAGAGGTAAGACGAACTAGTCAATACTACTAATCAGAGTCGCTCTTTTGTGAAGAATTGCAGAGAGAATAAAGTGATTGAAGGCTCTTATAATTAGACGTCTTCTCAGACTTGGGAATTCATCTTTTCAGCAATAAGCTCCTGGAGTTTATTGTGTGAGATTCATGAAGTGGAAAGTAGATCAATACTATTGAAGTTTATTTTAGAATGTATAACTTATAGATGAGTGATGCATGTAAAATTATGAAGGTGGCGAAACCCTGGTTTACGATAATCTATTTTCAGATATTTACTGACTTGATTTACTCACACATTGTGTGTGTTTCAAATAAAATATGATCTACCATAGGTAGGTCAGGAGGTAAACGTGCAATTCTGCAAGAAAACGCCTCTCATATCGAAAATCAAAGCACACGTTGTGGTCGTGGATGCGCCTTCGGTAGTCGAATCTCGAGAGTTCTAGGACTATAGAGGTTTCCACGAACTAGGGTAAGTACTCCCGTCCATACATAAGATAAGGCTTAGCCATAGTTATCCTACTAAGTATAATAATCCAGCAAAGCAAACGCCTTTGCTCTCGATTTCCCGACATTCGCTTAGCCAAGTCGAGTTTACAATATTGTATTCTGGAAGAGAATCAGCTGTTCTATTTCTCGTTCCAGGTCCTATATGGATGTGGAATATGAAAATCTTGGGTATACACTGGAGCTTGGAAGTTCAGTTAGACCCTCTTGGAAGAAGGATTAAGTCTGTCTCAAAGGAGCTGGAAACTCACTTTGAACAAGGACGTCTCTGTTGTTGTCTTGGGCTATGATTGTCCAAACGCAATTCTTGTCTGATATATACGATATCAAGAACTGTGTAGGGACATCAACGCTCGAGGCGCGATTCTACAATCTTCAAGAGAATATCATTATTCATTACCTTTAATTTGTAAAATATTAATGAAAATCTATTATAAGAGATTCCTAAGTTTACTCATTTTTTTCTGTATAATCATCACCTTTTACTAACTTGTTAAAGAATACTGAATAAGAAAAATATTAGAATTAAGCGAGAAATAAGGATGTAATCTCGCTCTCTCGTCAGGAAAGCTTTTCAGGTTTTTAGTTCGAAGAGGAAAATAAAGTCATAATGGAAGAGAAATGCACAAACCCAAGAGACACGAGGGAATCTTGTCTTGCAACTGATTGTGAGATTACCTTTAGCCCCCTGACAATTGGTAGTCTAAAACTGTTATTGGCTCTACTTTTATTATTATTTTTGCTCGAGATAAGAGAAGAAAAGTGGAAGCAAATAATTCGGGGGATGGGAAAAACCTTTTCATCCTCATCCAAGAAATTACTAAGGAAATATATTGAAAAAGTTACAGTAACAATCGTTACAGACTTCGAAAATTAAAAAAAAAAAACAAACATTTTATGTCGAAAGCACTAGAAGCTTCAGTAATTAGATTTTCTGCGCAACGTGTGTGAAAATACCTGGTAATTTATGAAAAGGAGATGTTAGAGAAAGCACGATATTTCCTTGAGAGGTAAGATGCATAACAACAAGAATGGGACGGAAACGCGACGTTGCATATTATTGTAGAATAGGAAGACACCTGTACACATCAGAATATCCACGTACACATATATTATATATATATCACAAGTGTATATACGAGACGACTAGATTCATGTCCGCGAGTTCGTGGCACAGATACACCGGATGCATTATGCATCCCAGTTTTATACCGCATAATGCACTTGTTACGTATGCATATGGAAGAACGTATATACATTCTGCTGGCAACTACTGTGAGCAAAGTGACAAGAGAAAATGAGTGGAGTACGTGAGAGGGAAAAAGAAATGAAAAATACTGCTTTCGATTCTCCTGATGATCCGTTGGATAATCAAATAATCAAAAGGGCATCTATTTCCAAGAGAATAAATTGTCACTGTTTTTTATAACTAGCAGAACATTTTATTTAGTCTTAGAGAAAATTGTGGTACAGAAAAGTTACGCATTATAGGATCCAAGCACCCTTTTAATGTGAAATATGTGTATAACGTATACAGAGCATAGCCGATAGAGCTCGAATTTGCTAATTGAACTTGTCGTTGTGAATTACCGAAATTTTAAATTAATCTAATTAGCCGTTCAACTACTGTGCCGCTATGGGATTACGGTAATCGAATTATGTAGGTCGTACAATTACTGCTTGCGCGTATTCGTCGGAGAGGAAAGCTGGGTCAGGAAAATAATATAATGTCGAACACGCTAACGAGATTCTTTCCGCTCCTCCACTTCTTTGAAATGCTTCTTTTTTAAAAACATGCAAAACCTCTCTTCTTTAATTCCACAAAGAGCATCTAGTAAAATTATCGTTATTTTTAACTCCCCTTCACGATCATTTTCTTGAATAAGATCGTAATCGCGCAGAGAATCGCATGCAAGTGGAAAACGAGCAAGATATTAGTGTAATAACCTTTTTTTATGAAGGGTCTAATTTTTATCTTCTAGATTTGATTATCATAATTTTTATTAAAAATTAAAGGAAACTTAAAAACACACTAGCAAAAGAATTATAATGAGAGGCTGTTACCATCGCAAACGCATTTTCTCTGGTATATTCTCTACATAAAGACAAGAATCATAGGGAAAAGGATGCGCGATCTCGAAGATGAGACGAGAACTGCAAAGTGGGTATCTCCAAGATGGAGTTATTGGTCATTTGAGATTGACATAAAAATTGTTGCATCGCTGCAACGGGGCTTTACGGCTGTGTCGAAGGAAGGGTTTCGTCTTATATGGGAGTCCATTTGTCTGCAGGACAAATGGAGCCCAGGTAGAGGTTCTACCGAGCGTTTCAAAGCCCATAAAGTCACGTGCACGTCCCTACACGTAATTTCTATCGAAATCTCCACCGTCGGTTTCTATACGACCCTCATTTCGAGTTGCTCTCGCATCGTCGAACCGCTAGCAGACGACGGTTTCTTTTCAATTTTACCGGACGGTAAAATGTCATGCTCACTTCTGAAGCGAGCAGTACCTATTATCGACACTGAAGGTGCAATGCGCGCCAAGAATCTCAAGTAAGCCAAGAATCAAGAATCGAAAGCTTGATTTAATCATTTTATGGCAGCTTTGTGTTACACCAATGAATAGGAGACTTTTCATTATCGGCTTGTGAAGTGTCGATAACAGGTTTAAGTTAAAATAATCGCACTTGAAAAGTTTATCTTTGAGTTAAATTAAATACTAGCAAGCTGGAAGTTAAAGTAGAAAAGGCAATTTTTCCTAAAGTTAATTTAAAATAATTCAGATCATTTAAAAAAAATGTTGATTCTAGAATTTCAGTAGTATATGCAAGTTCGGTCAGACATGCAACCATGTTATTTATACTTTCTCATTCTATGATTTCAGTAGTATAGGTCAATATCAGTCAGACATAATCATGTGCTGTTTGAAACAGTGAAAAATCAGCTAGAGGCAGAGGTTATTAATTGGAATACCAAATATTAAATTACTAAGCTACCATAATGTTATAAACATCATCACTCTATGTTCTAAATTGATTGAAAATCATTTTGCAGAGATAAATCGTGTGAAAGAGATAGGGCAGAATGGTGAACGATAAAGGGTGGATGACGTCCATCAGAGAAATGATTCGTCTCCTGTAACCAGGTTTTAGAAGCACTTAAGACCTTTCTTGATGGCCACACTTAGATCCCGATATTCTCGTAATTCGAGCCTTAAAACGAGGACTCGAGCATCTCGAATCTAGAAGGAATTTTCTGCTGAGTTAGAAAAGGGCGTCAGAAACGAGAGTGCAAGGTAAGAAAAAGACGAGGCAGAACAAGGAAGGGAGATGAAGACGAGCAAAGGATGAGGAAACGATTCCAGGCACTTAGAGGTACCGCTCGTCAGACACGATGATGATGTATGGCTCTCAACGATAGAGAAGGTTACGCTACGCCCTGGAAAATCCAACCTCCTTCCTTCCTTCCTTGTAAAGCCCTCAGGGCACCAAGAAAGAAACGACGGGGAAGGAAGGAAGGATATCTAAAGATGGCCGTCGTCTCATAACTCCTCGAGCTTCCACTCTTCACCCTGGACCGCGATGCTGCAATATGTCTACCACTCTACTGACATACAGGGTGTCCTTTCCTAATCCAAGATTGCTAAACTAGTTTTCGTAAACGCCGAATAATTGAGAATGATCTGCGTTCCTTTGAAAAGAAACTTACGAGTCTTATTATAATATTACTTTTCCACCAATTTTAAATCTCATCACAATAAAATTATTGACACAGAAATTTAAGAATTCCAGGGTGGTTAACATACAAAAGAAGTCAGGGAAATTTCTATCAGTAAATATGCCAGTTTGACATTTAACTATGTTATTTTTCACATATTACATCTATTAACAGATTTAATTAACATAATTCCAAAGAAGTAAGATATTTTCATGAAACGCGAGCAGATTTTATTAATTTGAAAAGATGAATAAGAAACACGAAAACTATATGTCTATATGTTTGTATAAGACTCTTTTGCAAGGCGCGGATAAAGTAAAGAAACGTGCATATGTATTTATACACATGTACGTACGGCTACTCCGGAAAGCTATATGTTTTCATAGTATATTTTACTTCATAGCAGCAGACAGCCATTTCTCCTCTTTTCTCTTTTCGCCATCATTTTCCGTCTGGCTTCTCCGTTTTCCTGTTGCATTATAATATATAGCGAGGAAAAGGAAAACCTGAATCTCGGTTCGAGGCGACGTGTTAAAGGCGTTCGAACACGGGATGGAGAAATTATTCCGGCTCTGTGTATGATAGTTTTTTCTTACTCAAGACACAGACAGAATTAAGTAGCTACCCTTGGTTATATTTATAAACAAGCACGACGATAAATTCGAGAAAAGTCCAAGAGCTGTATTTGCGAATTATTTTTGTACTTCTAAAACGTTCGAACTACGTAAGAAATAAGTTTCCTAGAGAAAATAAACAGGAAATGGCCCATCCACAGATTCGTCGTTTCAAACGTCATTTCACTGGAATGGTAGTAAGTGGCAGTGGGGGATGAAAGTCAAGATCCCTTGAGAACACTCAAGAGAAAATGAGATATAAAGAGATAAAGAGAGCAACAAAAGTGTATGACAAAAGAAGAGCAAGTAAAACAAAGGAAATTCGAAATGTGCATGCAATTATGGACAGAGTGCAGAGTTTTAATGTCTGGTTATTATTCTAGATCAAATAAAAGAATATAAAATCGATAATTTTCTTTTTACAAGTATAAAGTTAGACCATTCAGCTAATAATATTTTGTTTAAAAATATTTCACTTTAAATCTCTGCACTTTTCATCTCCGGTCTAGATTATGCTTTCATTTCGCTCTCCTTGCACGTATGTTCCACTTCTTTTCTCAATTTTCGCCACATATGTGTTTTCCTTTACTGTATATAGTATCTGGAAGTAGTATGAAATTGTTGGCGGCTAGCTACCGTAAGAATTGCATCTCCTTATGAGTATACATGCAGAGAAAAGGGTCAAGAATTCTTCCCTGAACTTTTCCTTGCTTGCACGTGAAGGCATACACATTTATGTGTCATGGATTCAGTATATGCGTTTTAGTGTGAAGCAATATATGCATGTAAAAAGAACCACCTTAGGGGACATTCAAGCATGTATGGCTGCACAGTGCACACCCATAAACTTGTATAAAAGTCTATGAGACAGACATACTGTCCACAATATCTGGCATATTGCTCGACCTCAACCTCTGGTCCCTATCTAATATGAGAGAGAGAGAGAGAGAGAAAAGAGGATATTATGTGGGATCTACCCGAGAATTAATAACTCCTGCTTCAAACTTTAAAACATAACTACATAGTCCTGTATCACAAATGCTAAAGTATTATTTAACATTCTAAAATCAAGAATGAATGAAAATTATGAATGATAATAGAAAATAGTAGTGGGAATTATAAGTGTAAGTATATGTATATATAAGTATACGGAAAATCATTAATTCCTTCAGTAAACGGCCCCTCACTTTTACCACGACACCCTTATTTGATGATCGCAATAGATTGGTTGGATTGATCATAAACTTTGGCAATATCGTGGTATTTAATGCTTTGGGGTTAAGGGGATTAACTGACTGTATTATAGGCGCACGATGAATGTTTGATAGCAAGAGATTTGCAGTTTGCAACAGGATGGACGATAGCGATTCGAAACCGATATCTAATATTATTCCGGAGTATTCACTTTGCAGAGACCGTTTACGCGACCTGCATCACCTATCGACACATAAACGTATAGTACGATTGAAAATCCTCTGGATAGAAATCAGATTGACTGCTTCCTGACATCCTGTTTGCACGTGATTGGTTCAAATCGAAAATCTATGAATCCGAAAAATGTCAATATACCCAAAACGATTAGGAAGCTCTTTTTAACATTTCTAACTTTCCTTTTTTCAAAAGATGATAAAGAAATTCATGATATTATGTGAAATAATAATTATATAATTTTCCACTGACTTAAAAATAATCTTTTGAAACAAGAGTATAAAAATAGAAAGTTCAGAAGAAAATCTCTACTTCAATTTCAGAAATGGTGTTTAGATAAGTTTCTCTCCAAGAATAGCCAGGTGTTGAAACACTGTAAGCAATACAGATTATGAAACTTGCAGGAAAATTGGAGCCACAAGAGGAAAACTTTGTTCCTTCTATAACTCGCATTCACTAAAACTTTGCCATCGTAAAACCAAACTGATTAATTTGGATTAAACGACGTTTTCACTATTTTCAAAACTTTCAACTTCCTGTTTTTAGATAGTCATTTATTATAAATTCCAAATTGTTCGATTTTTCTATTGTTAGATATATTGAATAAAATGTTTAAGAATAAAGAATGTTTAATGGATTGAGAAAATAAAATTGAATGTACATAAATTGAAACAATAATTAAACCGTGACACATACTTAAGGAAGAGTAAAATTTTGCAAGTGGGTATACTGATATCGAAATACGAATGTATTTATATTTCTCGAAGTGCTGCGGATGTTTATGAATAAGGAGAGCAATAAACTAAACGACGATCCAAACGTTATTTAACGACAGTGTGATGGGCAAGCGATTTATCAAAATTCATCTTCTCGAGAAGTTAACTCGATTCTATGGGCGGATAAATGGCTCGACTATCACATGGAAACGGAAACGGATATGATATGGGGTGGAGTGGTATCGCATAGTTTACACAACGATAAAAATCCACATAAAAGGACCATAAACTTTAAACCCGTAGCGTCGAGAGGTTATAACTTTATAGGTAACGGAAAAGAAAAGACAGAAAGGCGAGTATACATGTACAGATGCAGGTGAAGATGTAATAACTTCAAATTCGCCATCTCTAAACCGGTGGAATGAAACTCGTTTCATCACGAATTGTCAAGAAAATCTTTTTCGTTCTAAAAGAGATTTAGTTTTTAGTCACTTGCATAAAAAGGCGATTTTCTGGAATTAGAAAACCAGCTCAAAGTGATCATAAAAACTTATTATAGAGAATATTATTGAAAAAATATCTCTCTCTGGAAAATAAAGACATTGAAACCACAGAATTGGAATCAGAATCAAACACAATTCTTTCGAGCTTTTTCGAAGAAGAAGCAAAGAAGATGACGCCCCATTTGCATGGAA
Source organism: Synergus japonicus (assembly GCA_900474275.1). Taxonomy (NCBI): domain Eukaryota; kingdom Metazoa; phylum Arthropoda; class Insecta; order Hymenoptera; family Cynipidae; genus Synergus; species Synergus japonicus. The sequence goes on from UCOH01006858.1 coordinate 121,393, forward strand.
ACGACGATCTTTTCAAGGCAACCGTGGCAAGTTTCTTCCAAACTTTGGAAAGCGAAAGGATGAAAACCAGAAATGAAAGTTGAACGTATCCCCTGTTATTTTACTGGTCGTTTCTGGCAGACGACCAGTTCTCAGAAAGACTTTGAGGGTCAAAATAAAAATGAAAAGTGCACTGCGCATACGGTTGTATGTAAATAACACCCGAATTTTACACAGGATACAGGATTTAGTTAAATTGCAGTTCATTTTTAATAGTTAAAAATAAATTCATTTGCAACGACACAGTTTTTCATTATACTAAATACTTTAATCTCAAATTTTCGGAATCTTTTTATGAATTCCTGGAATTTTCATGTATTTTTCAAGGTACATTAAATTTCCGGCAAATTCCCGTTTTTCCGAATCGCTAGACACCCTGGATTCTCATTTTTTATTCCCGGAAGGTGGGAAAAGGGGATGAAAAAAAAGGATACAAAAAGGGAGTTTGAAAAAGAAACAGTTTCTTCTAGGACCTACAGGGAAGAAAAAGAAAATATTTTCCTATCCTTGCTTTTTTCATTGTCATTGATGGTTTAGGGGTGAACGATCACCTATACCGAAATATTCGAGGGTCTTGAAGGAGGGAAGAACGAATGTGCAAATGCCTTTCGACCGAGCTGGCAGCAACGGTGGATATACTTTGAGCAAGGGTCCATCTTTATTCTTTATTAGATTCCAACCCTACCATTGTCCGCATTCCCCCCTACCTCTTCTCAACCAAGCAGTAAAAGACCTTCCCACGTAGCAACGAATCTCACTCGTATCGAACTTTCGCCTTAGAATTTATTACACCACACAGCAACGCGTTTCAATCTTATTTTGCCGAAGAGTATTTATTTTTTTGCTCCAGGGGTAATAAATTTATGTTGTCCCTAATTTTATTTCCGATCCCTCGTACCACGCCTGTATTTAAATCGACACGTTTTATTTTATCACTATTTCTCTCTCACTTATACGAATATTTATCACGAGAATTTTTTTAATATGAAGAACCCTTGAAAATCCCAGGATTTCCTCGACATTTCTATATTATAAATGCCCACGTGAATGTCAAAAGCAGGGTTTTTTGGCCCACTGCCGGACGAATGGACATCCCGAATCTAATAAAGAAACTTAGAGACAACTTTCAGTCTCATTTCTTTCCCATTTTCTTTGGACCGTCATAAAAAAGGGGAGGTTAACCGATTTTCGACAAGGAAACAGCTCGGCCTGTGTGCCCAGAAAATGAAAAAAGTTTTTCTTTCCGCGGAAAAAAAAACTGTCAATCTGGAAAGGACATCACTAACGATGATTAATTCGTAGCAAAGTATAAGTTATTACTCTGGTCATTTTCGAACATTTAAAAAGCGTAGTTTACATAAAAGAGTGAAAAAATAACTGACGCTTACTTAATTTGTTTTGCGTGTAGAGCTGCAGTCCGTCTTGAAATATATTCTGAAAACAATAAGTAAAAAGTCGCAATATTAATAACATTAATCAAAACATTGAAATTCCAAGATGTCATAAAATAATGTACCGGGAGATTTGGTTGAAGTATCAGACATCTAGTCTGACGATTTTCTTTTTCTTTTGAATTTTTAATCTCCTTTTTCTAACCATTTTAAAAATTTTTTAAATATGTAACTAGAAAGTTTGAGAAATTACTTAAAATCTTTTAAATTCTTTTAAAATCCTTTAAGAAAATGGTAAATTCTATAGAATCCTTACTAAATTGTTAAAATCATTTAAATTTTCTTGAAATAAGAAAAAGTATCCCTTTACGCAGATCATGACGGACAAAATAAAAAAAAAATGTTTCTTTGGCCCATGCGGGATTCGAACCCACGTCCTCCGAAACATAGGTAAACTTCGGTGCTCTTACCGCTGAGCTAATGGGCCTATCGTAACTGTCAGGCATAAGTTTAATTGATATTTCCTTTAAATTACTAATGCAACCCAACAGGTGTTGATATTTTATAGATAAGTTGTAATAATAATAATATAAATAAATAATTAATAAATTAAGAAATTTAATATTTATAGTACATTCAAGTAATTTCTCTTTTTCTAATAAAAAAGTATCCCTTTGCGCAGATCATGACGTACAAAATAAAAAAAAAAAGAATTGTTTTTTGGCCCATGCGGGATTCGAACCCACGTCCTCCGAAACATAGGTAAACTTCGGTGCTCTTACCGCTGAGCTAATGGGCCTATCATAACTGTGAAGTATGATTTAAATTTATATTTCCTGTAAATTACTAATCAACCCAAAAGGTGTTGAAATTTCATAAATAAGTTATAATAATATCAAAGTATATAAACAAATAAATAAATAATAAATTATTTGCAAATTGAATAATAAATGTAATTCAAAAGGTGTTGAAATTTCATAAATAATTTTTAATAATAATAATATAAATAAATAATTAATTAATTAAGAAATTTAATATTTATAGTACATTTAAATAATTTCTCTTTTTCTAATAAGAAAAAGTATCCCTTTGCGCAGATCATGACAGAAAAAATGGAAAAAAAAAGGAATGTTTTTTTGGCCCATGCGGGATTCGAACCCACGTCCTCCGAAACATAGGTAAACTTCGGTGCTCTTACCGCTGAGCTAATGGGCCTATCGTAACTGTCAGGTATAAGTTTAATTGATATTTCCTGTAAATTACTAATGCAACCCAACAAGTGTTAATATTTTATAGATAAGTTGTAATAATAATAATATAAATAAATAATTAATAAATTAAGAAATTTAATATTTATAGTACATTTAAGTAATTTCTCTTTTTATAATAAAAAAGTATCCCTTTGCGCAGATCATGACGTACAAAATAAAAAAAAAGAATTGTTTTTTGGCCCATGCGGGATTCGAACCCACGTCCTCCGAAACATAGGTAAACTTCGGTGCTCTTACCGCTGAGCTAATGGGCCTATCATAACTGTGAAGTATGATTTAAATTTATATTTCCTGTAAATTACTAATCAACTCAAAAGGTGTTGAAATTTTATTTGCCCTGGAATGACTAAATGGAAATAAAATAAAATAAAATTCACCAGACTATACGTCTAAAACTTTATCCCAATTACCTTGAGTTTTGAACGTTTAAAATTTAATCACATATAAAATATGTGAAATAAAGTTTCGTACGTTCATTGCTAGATCTAAAAAAATTTTAATTTTTTAAAACTTGTTTCGCTAATATTATTTCAGGGACTTTAAACACAGATCCTATGGAAAAACATCCTACACTTTTTAATTCTAAGGTGAAAAAATGGTTTTATTAACTCCACGAATAATGCAAACGTCATAACTAGCAAAATACTTCATAGTCATATTCATTAATCATATATTCATAAGTTCAGTTGCTAATCTTCTTTCAGTCATTTTTTATGAAAAGAGACAGAAAAAAATAGTAAGAAATCAGTTATAATTTTTAGAGATGTCGCAGAGCAGAGAGGGTGAATTTTAATCTTGAACCGTATAAAACGCCAAAGTTGGAAAATATCCAAACGTGAATTCTGTAGAGTATTAACAGATCATGTCTCTATTTTCTGGTAAATTTTTCCACCTACTACTCATTTGAAACTGTATTAGTGTAGATATTTTATGTATAGATACATCAACTAACTCTGTCTCGAAAAAGGAAATTTAAGAAGAGACGAATACCAGGACACGTTGGAAAAAGCAACGATACAAGAAAAGGTAGTGGGTGTCGGAAAAGGAAGGAGAATTGAAAAGGGAAAAAGAAAAAGAAAACTAAAAAAACAGTATGAGTGGAAAGGTTGTAGGACTGGCTGATGACTGGCTGGCTGGCAGACAAATTGCGAAAATTTCAATGCAGCACGGCGACGTACGCTGAGAGAACAAATGAAGAAATAAAACCGGCAACGTTTCACGTTCAGACTCACACTCTCAACTCGTCCGAGCTTTAATGGTGACTGTCGAGATCATGATGCATGAGATCTTCTCAATATAATTGCCAGGAATTACTGGCACGTTAGCGGGCAAGAAAAAACATCACGTCGCAATTTATAATCGTAATTACTCTCTGCGCAGTTCACTGATAAAATAATAATTTCATTTATTTGTAGCATACTTTACACCTCTTTTATTCGTGGTTTTTCGTTTCGAATTTCACTCTCGTATTGCACGAAATTTAATTATATTTTCAACACCTACATAAATTTAATTGAATCGTAGTGAAAATAACGGATTTTGAAATTCCAGTCATTTGAAATAAAAATAAATCAACAAAATGAAAATAGTAGAAAATTTGTCCAGAAGGAAAAACAAAATTCACCTCCAATCAGTCAATAAAATTTAAATTAAGAATTCAAACTGAGACTTAACTTCATAAGAGAAGTCATTCTTCTAGAATTTTTAGAAGACTGTATAAGAAGAATCGAAATACATTTTTTATAGACGATGGAGGCTCCACGAAATCCATTTATCAGTTCGGTTGTGAGTATGTGTATACACCTAAAGCTCTCCCTGCTGCAGAAGACATAAAAAATGTCCAGATACAGAGACACGAGGATATGCAGAGAAATTGAGATGAATGACATACGTAAAACGTAGAGTTGTAGAAGTCGTGTAAACTGCAGAAGGGGAGAGAAGTGAAGGATTTACCCGCTTTCTCACTTTTAAGTACCACTTTGCAGTTCACAAACAGCCCTTGAGATAAAAAATTCATTATTATTTTGTGGATTATTATCTTATCTTCTCCTAATTGTAATGAATAACATTTTCACAGTGCTATTCAGTCCCTTTAGGCCATTCAGCAATTCCTCCTGATCTTTAATTTATTACAGAACAATTCAACTTGAAACAACACAAATTTAAAAAATAAAAGATTCCTCCAAAGACAAACGTTTTATAAAGCTTCGCTTCTGACGAACATAAATATCTCCTTATTAAGTTTTACCTCATCTTTTTACTTCGCGTAAAGATACAAACTCAAGTCAGGGAATACGAAGCTAGGGCGATGTACATTCCAGGAATAAATTTTGCTCAAGCGTTGCTAGTTCGAGTCGAGTAAAAGAAAGAGAAATAAAATAAAAAGACTCTAAAGAGAAGAGAGATGAAAATAAGAAAGAAAAGAAGAATACACAGTTTGAGGACGAAGACGAGGAAGCTGAGACTATGAGGGAGGCGGAGCTTTCTTCCAAGTTTTGCAGATATTGAATATCTCGGACCATCAATCATCCAGACACACCAATATCCGAAAGTATTGGCTTATACTTGTTCCTATATCGCATAGCTATTTATAGTTAAAGCTCGTCACTCGACGTTTCGCCATATTGGGATAATCGTCCTAAACTGCATATTACGACCTAATAAGGTACACTTGTCACCAACGATATTCCCCTCAAAGAAATATTTTCCCATTTTATCATCTGTCATCACACTACCTATTATCGTAAAAAAAAAAGATGAAAAGATGATTCTTTCAAAATGAAAATAGGTGAGAAATAAATAACAAAAATGGAAACAAATTTTGCTATTTGAATTCTCTAAAATTTCTTTAAAATCGTTTAAAATTCTAAGAAATTCTTTAAAATTATACGAAATCTTTTAAATATCAGAAAAATCTCAAAAAATGCCTAGAAATGCTTTATAATCCCTTCGGAATCCTTGGATATCTTCTAAAATCTGTTAAATAAACTATAAAAGCTATATATATGTAATAACAAAAAATAAGATAACATAAATGTCAATTTCTATTTTCCCTGACATTTCCCTGACTTCCCTGAAGTGGTCGCCTTGACTATTAATTACTGAAATTATATTAAGACTAAAAGAATAGAAATTCAGTGGAGTAGGAAATGATATAACAAAAAGGGTCGAGTGAATCGTACGAAAGGAGAAAGGAGAAAAAAAGGGAGAGAAAATGCTGACCGACTCGCCCAGTTCACAAGAACTCGGGAACCGGAATTGTTTTTTCCAGCTACCGGTGTGGTCCCTCTGGAGCCATTAAAGTCAACTGCATGAAAAAACAGAAGGAAAGCAAAAATGGAAGGTTCCAAGTTAAAAAAGCAACAAAATCCCAGAGCGAAGATTGTTACTAAAATATAATGGTTGAAAAAAAAAAAAAATTTCCCTATAGATGACTCTTATAATGGGTTTTTTAATGTCACCCCTTCCTATCAAACCTTGTAAAGTTAATTTCATGATATCTAACTTATCGGCAAGTGGTATCGAATAGAATAAAACTCTCCTCTTGGGACTCGCCAAAATATTCTACCCAGAATCCCTTCGATCCCAAGACGCATCTTTAAAGAATAAAAATGTCTTATACGTGATTTTTTATGGAGACCAAAACTTTGTACTTGTTTAAAATGGCTTATTATATTAATTTGAATATGTATAAATATAAAAACAACATAAAGTCTTTCAAATCATAAAAAATCTTTTGTAGGGTTTGTTTTCGCTTAAAATACTCCGTCGTTTGACATATTCCATCGCTTTTAGTATGTTTATATTTTCAATGTTCTTTATGCCTCGTATAATACGAATTCATTTTGCAGCATCAAAAAGACTAAATCTGCTTATATTCTTTGGTGGAAACAGTTTAAAGGAGTGGAAGTTGTGTACTGCACAAGTGTATAGTTTCTCCTCAGAGAGAAAATTTCTCATATCCTTGTATAATGTATATATACTTGTGAGTGAGTACGATTGTGCGAGTGCGTATGGGTGACCGAACTTGAAATGAGTTTCAGCTGGAAATAGCCGTAGGAGATGCTTTCGACTGGCTAGTTTAATACGATATTAAGCTGCGCGAGTTTACTATGGAGGAGGCCAAGGTGTTGAAGACCCAGTAGATAAGACAGGTGAATGAACTTGGTCAATATTGACTGCACAAGCTCCAAATTCTGCATATACTAACATTCGCTCTTCTAATAAAAAGCTTAATTTTCTCTTAAAAGAGAATTTTATATTTAAATCTCTGAATTCTTCTATTTTCTCGCCCGAAACTAAACCAAAAGTCATTAACTTAAGTATGTACTCACTAGATTTGCAGCGTGATGAGAAATTGGAAGAATACAATAGACAATCTGCAGACAATTGGGAACTGTCTTAATATACCTAAAGCTATCTTCTTTAACTTTCGTAATGGAAAGTTAGAAGTGAAGTGCAAGAAAATGACCTTTTTTCCAAATATTTATTTCAATTTTTCGGAAGACAATTGCTTCTAAAATTTGAAGAGTCAGTTTTTATCTTTATTTAGTCTTCTTCTAGTAGGAAGAAACGATAATTAAAAGTTTGAATTGTTTAGCAAGTGGTTGAGTTTTTACGTATATGAAATGCTATACGAAAATACCCTTGGATTTGTCTTTGTTCAACCGTGTAATCATTTTAAATTATTCCACAAGTACAGCCTCCCTAATGGCAAGCTCCAGAGTAGCCGACCAATGCTAGAGCCATCGCTACTTGTCATCAAGTAGATGCAGTCCACCGCTAGACAATTATAGAACATTACTACTGCCAAACTACTACGGCCTCGACCACTAATTTCCCATTCGGCACCCTTTGGTTCGACGAGGGTGGAAACCTGCCTATGTATCACTAATGGACTGCGCATTCTCAACCGACTGCAGTTATTTTAGATAAAGAATCACAAGTTCGAATAATATTCATCATAATAAAAAGGAGTTTAAATCATTTCGAAGATATCAGAAGATTTCAAAGCTTTCATAGAAGATTCAAAAAATTGGATACGATTTTAGAAGATATCAATTATATAAAACAGATTTTGAAATTTTTGAAGATATCGAAGATTGAATGATTGAATTTGAATGATTGAATGAATTCTGACTTTATCTACAAAACAAAACGATCAATTGTCTGAAACAAACAACTAATAGGCACTACACCATTACGCCAGCCGATGCTAACCAAAAGCTGACCACGTGGATGCTGATACACTGCAACAACGATTGCGTCATTTTGAAGGGAAATGGCATCGTCTGGCCCAGTATGTGGTCACATTGGAACAACCTGTTACCTCGAAACAAGCCACTACAAATCACATAGTGAGAAATGATCTCTGACCGATACTGGAAATCAGCAGCACATTTCTCGTAAATGTGTGCATTATTTAACATATTTACACCAGAATTTCAGAGCAATACAGAATGTTTTATTCGAACGCTCATATGGGTCATTATCACAAAGTATTATAATTAGTACCAACTGACTGAATATAACATACATCGATCTAGTGCTTTTTTTAAATATTCCATTAATTTAAACGATTTCTTCCTTGTAATACTATTAATGTTCATGTCAAAAAGTTCCCAACTGTTCTATGGTTTTGCAGATGAATTACTGCTCTGACTCTAGAATAATTAGTGCAGTTAATCATTGAGGATCCCTGACAAATACGAGCCACATTAAATTGGTTGCAAGATAACAACACTCCAAATTCGTACCACCGAAAACCGCACGAAACTTCATCGATGCGAGCTTTCACCACTATCGAAAACTTGAGAGAAGCCACAGCCAAACTCCATAGCCACACCCTATCAAGAGATCAGTCCCTCGTTGCGAGACTAAGAAGTGTTTTAAGGGGTCTCTAACAGGTCAAAGCTGATAACAAGGAATTTGAATTACAGGTTAAACTATTTTATAATTGGCTTCATTAAATCCCAGAACTTCAAACTGAACTTTTTGCACAATCCTAAACCTTCTTCAAAATATCTCTAGAAGATTTAGTTTGACACCCTCTTAAATTGGATCTACATAAACATAACTCGATTTTTATGATACATTTAAAAGAGGATAAAGTTAGAAACTGCTATATTTTTTATAGACAAGCAATATTATCAAAGATATCATTTTATTAGCTGAATGACAATTTACCCTAGTTTCTTTTATCCATATTTTCATTAGACATAATTTTTATTCTTTCAAACTAGACAAGCCAGCGAACGCTTCGCGTGCGACAAGTCTTTTCATGTTTCTTAAAAAATTTGTATAATATGTCAGTGTCACAACTCAAACTCAACACTGCACAAATTGAACCACGTAACACATTATAGCCGACCTTTCTTGCACAAACTGACACCCAAAACATTTCTTCTAGAAGTAAAGAGGTAGAAATCCTATTCCTTTCTATATCTTCTTACAATCTCTAAGATAGTAGAAGAGCTTAAGGATTTAAGTCATTTAATTCTGAATGAATCAGAGGTACATAGACAATTCAGATGTAAATGAAGAATATGACTTTGAAGAATTTGAGAGAAAAAAGGATAAAGAGAGGACAAAGTAGAGTGTCTGAAAGTACTACATCAAGTCAGAAAGTGGAACCCAAAGGTCCTTGAAATCGGTTCCAGTTTGGGACAAAGGGCAGTTAAGGTACAGGATTCTTTTGCAATCTTACTGTCGTCGAAGGTTGCCCAATCTACTGTGTAAGATTCTCTCATTGGGGAAGCAAACTAGTAACCTAGCAACACCCTATGCGCCACTATAACCTCTCCTTCCGCCATCACCTCTCGGGTTTCAATTCGCCTTATCTTTCTATCTACCTTGTTCAACGCCCTTGCCTCTATCCTTCCTTAGCCACAAAGATAGGAAATTGGGAGTAGCGAATAAAAAAAAGAAAGAAAATGAATGTAAAAAACGAAATCGTGTGATAACACTAAATTATCTCTGTCTTTTGCTACGAAGGTTTGATAAAAAGGGACAGATTTTGAGAGCTAATTAATTGTCCCTTGGTTTACAAGGTTTAGATGAGATAAGAAGATTTTTATTTTTTAACTTACAAACTTTAAGTTCTGTCTTAGAATTGTTTTCATTATTAACTTTCATTTTTTAGTATTTTAATGTCAATGTGTATATTCAATCTAAATTGAAGACCAGAGACGTGAATTTAATATTTACGAATAAACTTTGTTGGTGTTATTCATTAATATTCGACTAAATAACCAGGAAGTAACTTTAACAACTTTTCAACAGTAATTATCCCGACTTAATGGAGTCGTTACTCTGGCTTCATCGCCCCAGTTTCTGAATACCGTAGTTTGTCATTCACACTCACTCTTCAATGAGAAAACTCATTTTCTCAGAGCATAATGAAGATGCTCTTTTTTTTACTTTCTTTGCCGTTCCAATCTTGTTGTATTCCTCCTTGACTTCCATTTTTCACTTATATTTTAAACATAGAAGACTATGTCATTATTGTACATACGACTCACCTATTCTCTTCGACTTGCGAAAGAAACGCAAGAAGACAAACTACGGGAAAATCATTATAAAATCTTTCTTTTGGAAAAGGAATCCAGCTTTTAAGGTTTCCTTTTGTTGAAAACAGACATAAAAACTTTCAATCAATTCGAAAATTCGAGACTAGACACTATGATTTTAAAAAGAAATGGGATTTCCTAATAACCACTTTACAAACACGATTGTTTATAAAGCAAGTTGTGTCTGGCCACGGTTTATTATAATGAGGCCGCAGGATAGCTTTACACGGGATTCTGGCACCGAGCCTGGTCATAGAACTACTTTTCGTTTCCTCATGGCACCCGTATCCCTTCACCCATTCTCGAACATACCAGTTACCCTATTTGAAAATTATCCTCAGTCAAGAATCCTCCCTAAAATCCTAGTTTAAAACTTCCTTACATTCTTACACAAAATTCGATCACTTCTTTGGAAAATTTCCAATTCTACAATTGTGAAAAATCGTATTTTGTCAAAACTTTATAAGACGATACGGGCACGAACACACTTTTCTTACTTTTATCTTTTGAAACTCGAGCATAAAATCTTTTGAAGTCTTCTAAGATTCCATGGAATCTTTTAAAACTATAAAAATCTCTTAAAATCCTTTAAAATTCCACGACAACCATTAAAATATCCCTTGAGATTTCATGAAATCCCTTAGAATTTCTTAAAATATCACCTAAATATTACAAAATTGTGCTCATCAAATGAGAGCATCATTAAATTGAACAAGGTAAAGAAAAAAAAACACCCGAGATCGAATTCACAGATAGTTTTCTTCTATTTATGAAGCGATCGTTCGTGCCGATGCACACGTCAACGCAGAGTGGAGGGTAAAATGAATCTTCATTTAAAGGTAACGTATCTAGCGAGCTTCCGAGGAAACCAGCCAAAGTATACACTCTCGCGCCTGCAGGTATTGGTTCAATTACATCCGATTACATCTGTATGGTGCTTCGCGCAATAGATAGAAGGTCCTGAATAGATTCGATGTGGCACGTTAATTAAACTTAAACTTACTTCGTGGTCGATTTCGTTACTGTAGTACATACGCCGACGTCTCTTCCTTGTGCAAACCTACACGCGAATATACATTCGCTGCGAAAACACCTGCCAAAAGTATTTCTAGAATCTACAACGCGTTCTAAATACACCAAAGTTTACTGACGTGAAAATATCGGCGAAATTCTCTGAACCAGAATGCTACGACTGCAATTGATATACATCTAAATTTTACGAGCGGGGAATAACACGAAAGCGATAAAAACGAAGGATATGTGAAGAAATATCTGTTCAGATTGAAGATTGTTTTTCAAACTCAATAATACTTGGAAAGATCTACGAAATACAACTGTATTGTGAGAAAGATTGAGATGCAGGTTTCTAATTGAAGATGTTTAGTTTTAACAATCTGAATCAACCTTAAAAATCTCTTCAGAAACAGAATATTTTATATACCTATTTTTTTGTATCATTTGTAGGATCTGCTCCATAAACGATGATATTCTTCTTTTTAAATATGTAAGAGTATATAAAGGAAGATGGAGTTAAAAATGCATCTATTCACCTCAGAGATAGTGCAGGTCTCATTCTCGGCCATACAACTTCTGCTATGAATGCATCCAGTGCAAGAATTACAGCTCGTAAGCCCTTGAGTTATAAGATTACTGTGGACACTTGCCAGAACAGTATCGAACCACACAACTCAGCAAGAAACAAACCTGCATTCAGTCTTATTTATTTCAGAATAAACTTTTCTAGAATTTTTTTTTCTTCAAGTTCTTTCAATTTTGACAATATAAATATTTGAACTTTGAGGGTATAGAATAAGAATTCCAAAAAAATGGATATATAAGAAAAAGGAAACACATACATATAGTGGAAAACCCAATAAGGAAAGGAAGACAAAGGAGTGAAGAATAATTGAATCAATTCAATCCTCAAATTTCTGACTGAATAAATGAACAAAGATTATGAGATTGAAATGAAACCTAAATTTTGCACGAAACTTCTGCCCCAAGGAGATCTTAGATTGAGATATAGAAGCTGCCTATTGGCCTTTCGTATTGATGTTATTTTTTAATTAAAAGCACGGTCTGAAATAAGATCATTGTAAAGCTCGATTTCGAGCGATTTTCGAGAAGTCGCCTCACGAAATACGTAAGATCCCTGCCCTATTCAAGAGTGGTCGGGGCTTGTGTAAATGAGATTCCAAGTAGAAGGGACTTCTAGAGGAAAGCGTGATTACGATAATTCAATCGAGGATCTTCGTCGTCCTGTCGCAGGTACTCTCAACGATAGGAAGGCCTTAAGGGGTGGTTTGCTTATTCCGGTCACAATGTGAATCACCCCCTCCATCTAGAGACACCATCCCTGTTGCCCGCAACCCCAACGAGCCAGCAGCCACCTTCCGTCCTTCGGCACTGCATCTCTCGGCGCAGCGACGCTAATGCATATTCAATGTTACACCCATGCTCAGAATTCCTCGATTCAGAATTCGATCGTAAATATAGTTTCTTTTTTCAAAAAAATTCAGTTCTCTCTCTTCCACGTTATCGACGCAGTTCAATAGCTATTCTCGATTTTACCACTCGGAATAACGTATCTGTAATAAGATTCAATTGGGTTACACCTGCAGCAAATCTATTTAAAACAAATCGCGATAAGCGTGGCTCGCTTATAAAAGTAATTTCCTATTAATGTTAAAATACCCTCCATATTTTTCAAAATTGTTTTGTAATCCTTAGAAATCATCTAAAATCTATTAAATAAAATATAAAAACTATACAATATGACAGAAATAACATAGTCATCATAAATTTCAAACTGACATAATTAATAATAAACAATACAACTTATAAAAAAAATTGCGAGAGTAATTTCGAATGTTTAAAACATTCTCATTCTATCTTAATTTGTCCAATTTCAGATCGCCTCTTTTTTCCTTTCCCGCAGTAGCTTTGTTCAACAGCATTCTAAATGAAGCCATTAGACTCTGAAACAACCTGATTCTTATAGGATTAACGCCCTTCTTGTATACTCAAACCCTACATTAGTTGTTACTGAGACCCCAACGACCTCAAATAATTATTTTCTCGTTCGCTCTCTTTTTTCTGTAAAAGACACTCTACTTCATTCAGAGGTAAAGTGCCTCCTCTCACAGATCCCTACCGAAATTTGAAAATACCAACATCTTCGTATCTTTTCAGGCAAAACAGAAGCTCGAAGGATGAAACAAGAGAAAGCCTCTAATCAATATTTTAACACAAAATTCGTTCATTTTAATTTTCAGAGTTTCAATTAAATTAATCAACCATGGAATTATAATCTAATTAGCAATGTACGTGCAGTCCTACATATCTGTAAACCAGTAAATTCACAATGAAGGGAAAATGTTATCGCGGGACAAAGAAATATGTATATAATGGAAACTAAAAATCGATTCATGTTTGAATCACTGAAAGATTCCAATGAATAAATTATTTTCATAACAAAAAGTGTATTCGAAATTGTTTCAGAATTATTCCGTACGTAACTCTAAGAATTACAATGCGTTTCATGGCACAACCACAAAATCTACCCGGCAAGACACCCTTTGTAAAATAGTTTCTCTGACGGTTTGGATTACGTCTAGCAAAGTGGGTAACGTTTTATGGTCACGCGATGACTACTCGCCTTTTACTCTTTGGATAAAGAACACTTTCAGTGACGCCTCGTCGACCACGAATAAAAGGAAGAAGACACTGGCGTATCGAGAATCAGTATATCTTCTCTCACAAAAGAAATCCACTAATGGAAAGAGCGTTATTAATCTACTTTTAATTCTTCCTTTAAATTATAATGAAAAAGAAAGTAAATTAATAAATAAAAGCTTCAAAAGCTTTTGGAATACAAGCAATCATTTTCATGATTCGAAGTACTTTTCAATAATCCTGAGAGGGGACGATAAATAAAGATAAAAAAAAAACAAGATTCGTGATGAAATGAAACTTTCTAAAAATTCAACGACAGTTTTTCTTGTTTCCTTCCCCTCATCCTGAGACTCACCCCCCCACGATATCTGTCGACGATAAATTATAATATGTAAATTGCAGGTTTGGGGGAACTCACAGCACGTTTTAGGGAGTAGTGAGATAGGTGGTCTGGCAATTACAGGGGCTTACTGTACATACAAATTGCGCGACCCTCTTTAGTACCATTTACCACCCCTACTACCACTTCATTCCTCAGTGAAAGCCGAGAAATCGCAGTTACATGAAACCAGACACTGCAAAGGTACTAAAGCAAGAAGTAGTCTTGATGGCTCTGGCTATAACTCCTATTTGCTATTTTCACATTTAGTCCCTCAGAACTCTTAACTTTCTCTCTTCTTCACTGATCCAAATAGAAAAAAGCGAGAAACTTATACCGTCGATCAATCAAACGATTCATCCCATCTTCTAAAACTATTTTAGTACAAAGTTACAGACAAGGACAACTTTCTTCAACTTGATAAGTTAAACAATTAATATTAAAATTAATCTACTTTGTCTTAAAGTTATAGTATTTAGCGAAGGGTTAATTACATGGACTTATGGTATCTACCAGATTACAATATTGATAAGTATACCACTGATTTCGAATCCTTCTATGAACGAAATTAAAAAAAGCTTGGTTCTGCTATCAACTCTTATTTAATTAAAATTCCCTGACGTCAAATATTCGAAGTTTCTGAAAAGTCTGATATCAAATATGTATAATTCAATAACTGGAGGGCATAGTTTGAAAGAAGAAATAGATAAAATCAGATTTTCGATTTCAATTCAAGTTTAGAACAGCTTGAAATAGACATAGGATCCTAGTTAAAATTCGGGTCAGCAGCAAGAAGCTGTCCTATTCCTCTGAGAGAAGCACTGAAGGGGTCGCTGGACAAATTATCTGCCATCCTCGTCCCTACATCTCGCTTGCCCTTTACCATTCTCAGGATTTACTCTCTCCTTTTCGCCCTCGTTTCATTCCTCCACCCTAATAGCTGCCTATGGAAACGCGACGGGACTCTCGATGGATCGGACAAAATCTCGTGCATTGTGTAACCTTACCCCTCCTCCTCATCATCAACTTGTTCCCAAACCGACGACCTTCTGAACAAGAAGGAAGAAGTTGAGAGAAAAGCTCCTTCCAATTTGCCATCAGGGTTGTGCATTCGACGGGAGATCGAAAGATATTGAAATGAAATTCCTTACATCATCTTACCTCTTTATTCCCTTATGAAATACGCTTATTTTAACAGACATGCTAATAAGTAATAAAGTAATAAACTAATAAGATATAATACTAAAGTCTGCAAATAAGACCGGAAAAATTTCATCTGCTCACCCTCATAGTATCACCCTGAAAATCAAGCCCTAAGCATAAAAGTAATTAAAAATCCCATAGAAGTTGATTTTGAGGGTGATTCTATGGAGGAAGGCATGAGATGAAACTATTTCGATGGTATTTAGACATTAAATATAGAACCATTTAGAAGAATAAAATTTTATGTCCCTAAGTTTGGGGATTTTTAATCATTTTTGTGCTTAGGGGCTGATTATAAGAGTGGATAAATTATTAGGTGGATAAAACGTTTTTGGGCTCAAATGAATGATTTAGGAAAATTTAATATTAAAGCTTCTATCAAAATCTTTATTTTTGACTTCCTGGTTTGTCTTTGGGCAACACTCCTGTGATTGCATGATCTTCAAGGATCGTAAATTTGAAGAGTGGAATGGCCAGAGAGCAGGGGGTTAGAAAATGGCCAACTAGGAAAAGGTGTTTGCTTTTATGGATGGAATTAAGTCTGGCTTACCCGCGATGTGTCAAGATCCGTATTTACGACGCCAAATCTCCCACAAAAACCCATCAAATGTTTTCTCCCTGATATTGTACTCGTAATAGCAGACGCCATTATCAGTATCATCGATTACGTTCATCCAAGTTGGAAATTATTATAATGAAACTACGTTTATCAACATTAAGGAGATTTAATCTGGACGTAATTGATTATTACGTTTTTCTCTCGATTTTGTATAATTCAATAACTGGAGGGCATAGTTTGAAAGAAGAAATAGATAAAATCAGATTGTCGATTTCAATTCAAGTTTAGAACAGCTTGAAATAGACATAGAATCCTAATTAAGAGATTTTCACGTGAAAATTCATAGAACTATAATTCCTGTATACATAACTCTAATTATTTCCTAACTTATCTGCTTGAAAATAACCTTCGACCACAGAAAAATTTCCTGAGGATCTTTGTATTATGTATTACGTAGCATTAAAGATTTAGGTAAGAACTCATTGAGGATATAATCTTCTTTCCTCAGATATTCCTCGTTAATTTTTATACATTTTTCACGTTACGAAGTTCTTCTTTGCAATTACCTTCGACATTAAAAGTTCTAATTTCTGAAAAGCACGTCGTTCATCACGTACCGGGCATGTCCCGCATCAGCAAATCACAATGAATGAGAAAGGAAAAGAAAAGTAGATGAGGGTGGGATGGAGGAGGAGGCACACTAAGAGACAGAGATTCTTCCGGAGGGTTTCAACAGTCGAGAACACAATGTCGGGCATTTGAGGAAGATGTAACGCGAAACCGTCTACTCGCTACGGCTCATAAAACTTGATGTTTTATGCTGATGGCTCATGTCTTGCAGACATTGTCACGAACTGGGAAAAAGAAAATACTAAGGGGGAGTTGCGACCTCCAACTTGAAAAAAAATGATAGGAGGGAAAATCATGGACATTACGACAAAAAGAAAAATTGAAACTTCCCACTACAAGCTAGAAAGAGATAAAAGCTTAATACAATTTTTTATTTAAAAATAGATCTACGAATTGCCCAGATTCAAAACGAAAGTTTGGTATTTGGAAAATTTCATTAATTCCTTTTTATAAAAACTAGCAAACCAAGATGGATGCCACATGCACAATTATTTTCTTTTAATTTCAGCAATTACACTGAGAATTACACTTGGAAATATGTTCCAATAGCGGATTATTAAAAAAAGTCAATAGTAAAATAATAAATATCAAACTCGCCTTATATAGTAGAAATATTTATGACACGTCTCATAACAATAGTCAAATCTGATTGTCCCTTTCCTGAGTTCTACCCGAAGCACTTTTCAAATTAGGTTTAATTTTTAAATTTTAACTTTTAGAATTACGTTTCCGTAATAAGTCTTTATTTTGTAAAATGTATTTAAATAACACGCCCGACACTCCCGGTAAACTTAGATAAACTATTATTATGTATATTATTACATATTACTAAAAATTAACGCGACACACGTACTTTGGTGACATTTTGATTTTCATTATTGCTCCGTTATTGTTGAGCAGTGTGCTCCAATAAATTGAAGCAAACCGCGCAACGTCGAATTATACGTAATTTTACGAACACTCCATGAAAATTTTACCACAATTGAAAAAAAACACTCACAATATCAAAATCCGACACAATTTTTGAGAAAACCTGACTATTCTGACTATTTGAACACAAAATAACATACGATTAAGCGCGGAGAACCGTTTTCCGCAACAACTCGAACGAGACTGACGTCACTAACAAGTTGGTCAAACGAACTAAAGAAGTCAAAATTTAAAATTTTAATGGATTAAATATTTTGAACTTTTGTTGAATTATAGTGTCAATAATAAATTAAATATCCTAAAATCATGTTAAATAGTAATGCTAGGGTTAATTATTTGTCAACAGAATCACAAAATTTAATAAACAGTTACGAAACTGACTAGCGTATTAACATTATCCTGCGCGCAAGCGCATTGGTTCCTCGAAAGCGTGGGAAAATTCAAATCTATTCGCACAGAATTGATTGCTTTTTTTAAATGAACTTTCTAATTAAGTACTTCGGCAATGAAAAATAAGGCAGTTTTTAAATAGAAAGTACATTCTATTATTCGGTAATATATTACAAAGATAAATTCGAGGTTAATCTTTCCAAAAAAATGCAAAAAATATAGGTAAATAATAATAATAATATACTTTGCGCTACCTTATAATTATAAAATTGTATAAGCAGGGTGGAAATTCGACGGAAAAATTTCAAATTCGAAGCCTGTTTTCCCTACGAGGAAGAAAAATGTTTTATATTTCGTATGGGAAGATTGAGAGTGTGCCAAACCGCTGAATGCTTTATGAAAAGATCTAATATTGAAAGAACTGTCGTCAGATTCTGGCATCTTTTCTTCATCTAGGGCAAGGAACTTCAAAGAGCATTTCTCAGCAATTTCACCACCTTGAGAACCCACAAGCTAACCGACCGAAAATTGGAATCGGAAGTGTGCACATTCCCTAAATGTGAACATTTCCAAGTTCGAACATGGCCTAAGTAATGCCTTTTCCTTCGAGCAACGAGGGAGGTTAGTGAAGGGAAAGTGACTGATCGTACTAGATAATTTCCGGCGAACGAACATTTGCTTCTCGACGATGGGGTGCGAAAAATGGGGGTGGTGAACGATCGTCTCAAATTAATCTAAAGAACTGCAAATTTTTCACTTCTATCGGAAAAAAGGACTGAAGTCTCAGTTTGCGTTTGGATATATTAAAAATGATCGTTTTCTTTGAACTAAATGCGAGAAGCCACGTGTTATTCAATTCCGTAGAATTATTGTTCGTATTTGCAGATGGAATTTCACTCATCTAAACAGTTCTCGCATTTCCACTTATAAACCGAAAGTAGTTTGCTTCCTCCGCTAGTCACTACCTAAGAGAGTGTACATTTCAGATCCTTCTTATCGATCAAGAAGAAAATATAATTCGATAGGAGAAATAGATTCTATATTTCTAGCGTTCTGGCACGGCGCTAAGGATCCACGACTTTCGAAAGCAATTTTCGAAAGTGGACCAATTTTACGAGATGAGGGTAGTTGCCGATACGCTTCTGATAAATAAGATGAAAAACGACTTGGCTCGTTCGAAGTATTAATTCCCAGCCATTTATAAAAAATGGCCTCGTAAATTTCGCGTTTCGCCTTTCTCTCGACGACTTTCTTCTAAATATTGATCCAATTGGTAGCAGGAGACTATTTGCACCTATTTTCTAGTGTAGATGGTAATCTATGCAAGCTTCCTTTTCGATAGGTATTTCATATCGGTGCCAAAAACTATGTACATTGCAGCTCTCGTTCTCCAGTAAGAAAAAATGGCATTTCTAAGATGTTTCTCAAGATTGAATTAGAATCCTAGGTTACAGAAGCCGTAAAATAACCAAATGCAAAGCTGAAATTAAAATGCAATATTGTAATTAGAGTTTTTAGAACTCTTGTGTTACGACTAAAATCCAAATTAATTCAAAGATATCTTTTTATGAGTGCTCTTTTGAATTAATCCTGCACGAGAATAATTTAATTCTTCTCTTACTTAGCTACTTGAAAACGTCTCTCTGAAATTAAATTAAATTGCTAATTTGTATGTCACCGATTTATTAAAACGAAGAGAGCAGAATGCAAGAAAAGTAACTGTTTTCGCAATAAAAATATGAATGAGAAGAAAAGATACAAGTTTTTTTTAATTGTCCATTCGACTTTTCCTATATCTTCAGTTATCTTTCCTTTTTGAATTTTTACATACCACCCGTAGAACTGCAATGCAAAGGAGGATTTCACCGTGAGGAAAACTAAAGAAATAGAAAACGAAGAAGTGAACAACGGAAAGCGAGTTCGCCATTAAAAGTTCAAGATACGTTAGCGCAAAACAGTTTCGGCGTAATAGGCAAAGTTCCCTTCCTTCCAGGGCCTTTCGACCAATGTTCCTAACCCCACGACTTCCCGGCCTTTATTATTTTATATTTCGTGTCTCGCGGGCCACCGCAAGCTGGAGATAACAGAAATTATACCCACGTTTCAAAGTGAAACAACCGTTAGCGCGACGCAGAACTTTAATTCGTCGGGCAAGGAAGCTGTGATTTCATCTCTATGTGAAAATCCACCCTAAAGAGCAAGACACCTAAAACCGCTTTCAACCAATTTCTTATACGCAAACGTTCCAGAATTTAATGTTCATTTTCCTGTTCCAAATGATTTACAAAATTCCAGAGACTTCAAAAGATTCCAAAGGGGTTCAGAGAATTAAAAAAATTCCAAGGGATTTTAACACATTTCAAATATTAAAAAAGATGAATATGATGGCCTATAGCTATTCTTAACTTCCTTTGCTGGACGGTATCAAATATCCAAAAATTCATTGAGTAACGAGAACCAATTTAAAGCAACATAAACCGGTTTTAAATCTTCCTAAATTTAATGAAAATTCGTGAATTATTTAGTATTTTGACACAAGAGTGTGTTACAGGAAGACTCGTTGATTCGCCCATGAATGAGAGTTACAGTATGGATCCAATCGCTAATGGCCTCACTGGGCGGGATGGCGTCCAGTGATTAATTGTGTCACCCATGATTACATCACGACCCATGCAGATCCACTATATTATATACAGGTATTCGTGCATGTGCACGTGGATTATTCGGTGGATTATTCTCCATGTACACATTCTACTCCTATGCGTGTTTGCGTACGCTCGACGAAACCCTACCGTACGTGCTCCAGCGGCTGTCGAGAGCGGTGCTTGCACCTGAAATGCTTGGAAATCTGTAATCAGCAGTGGTCTTGTAACGACGTGATGCAACAAGGCTGACAGCAGGGACACACAGCCGGAAGAGGCAGGAGGGCGAAGACAGCGACTGGCTAGTAGATTCGTAAATTCAGGTAGATGGAACTTGTCAACAAATCCTCAATCATCTGGGTTGCTACAGAATTACATATCAAAGCTCCAGGAATTTAGACAAACTCTTTTCAAAATTAAAGTCCCCAATCTCAGAACTACATTGCAGGCATATTAAGACCTTTTAAAAGAAGAAAAAACAACATTAATAAATTCTCTGATAAACCTTTTCTGGGTTTCCCACAATTTCCAGTTATTTTTCGACTGGAGTAAACTTAGAACTTATACCTAATGGAGTAATAAAAATTTTCTCTTTAGAATACAGCATCAGAAGTTTTCAACACTGGAAGTCACAATAAATTTCTGAATGTACCTAAGTAGAGAGTGCCGCCGTATGGTCAGACATTCGAGAAAATAGGTTGGAACTTTAGTTTTTCCTAGCGAATACCGAGAATTCCTCGAGCACCTAACATTGCTTACATAACTCTCCTTTGACTCGGAAGAAATAAAAAATAAATGTTATGAAGGAGAAAACATATCAGCAAGTGTGAATGAAGAGTAACGAAGAGTCTGATTATCTCAATCTTTGAATTAAATGTAGCTTTGAGTTATAATTTAAAACTATTTAACATTTAAAACTATTTAACTTAAAGAAATTCAAAAATTATTGAAAACGATGAGAAATTATGAATTTCTGTTTTAACTTTTAGTAAAAGTATTTATAATGTGTTTTCATCATTCAGAAAATATATTCTCGATAAACGCTGCTAGCTGTAAACATCACTGAGAAATCGACACGTGTTGGAGCTCTCCCTTTTGAAATCAATATCAATGAGCTTAACATTCGAGTGGATTTTTACTCCTGGAATATATAAAAGTTGCTTTTATATTCACTTTCATGTTGCATTTTTGAAATGATTATTTTCAATGTCAACTTTTTTAAATGCTACTTATAAAATCTATAAAATGTTTCTCAACATATTATAGTCTTACAGGTTTTAAATTCAAAGAAATACAAGCTTTGGATCAAATGAAGGACTCAAAAAAAGTCCTTTAGTCGCATTTTTCTTCAAAAAGGCGAGGCCAAATGATAAGAAAAATAGTGCGCGTGCTACAGACGTCACGATGAACAAAACTTGGTGCACATTTTCTGTTATTAGGCACCCTAATCTCAGAAAATAAAAAGCAGAACAAAGCTACAAAGTTTCTCGCAACTTTTTCTCTCCAACACAAACAGAATTTTGCAGGTAGTGACATGAACCAACATGTGCAAGGGTAAACTATGAGACCCACTTTAAGAAGCGTTGGTCCGATTTACATTTGCCTTCGTGCATTTGTGCGGAAATGAATTCTTTCGAGGGATAATTAACGAGCTAAGTTTTTGGCAATAAAACGTGAGAGTGAGGCAGAGGACTAAAATTGCGAGGACGAAAAAGGAAGTGTATCTGCTGTCCTTATATATATATAACAACTATCTTATATTATAGCCACAATCTGCCGTCGAGTTTTCAGTGCAAAAGTGCGAAACTTTCGTCTCACGATGTTAATTGTAACGTAATGTATGTAAAGCTGTACACGCCACGAGTATCCTAAGAACTAAGTGACACCAACAACCCCCTCATCCAACTCCGCCCAACAACCAAACTGCTGCCCAAGGTATAAACGAGACACAGAATGTGAGGAGCCAGGAGGCAATGCAGGACCAAGGTACGTGAGGGAGGTTTTCAGACGAGGAAGACGAAACGAATCAAGGGAGAAAGAGGAAAAGAGTAAAGCAATAACACCAGAGACTCTTGGAGGTTGGCCAAAGTGTCGCCCCGTTATATTATAGCCATTACGTAGAACTTATCCCAGACGTACGTCGTGCGGGCTAACATTTTATTCTCTTCCTCTCACACATTTTATACCTGCTAGTGCCTTATTAACTGCCTAGGTGAACCCTTAAATACCAAAAAGCACGATAGAAATCTCTCGATCAATAGTACCATTAAACCTGCACTTCCTCCTAAATGTAATAGATTCGCGAAAATCACTTCACTTATCAAATATAAGATTTTTAACATTAATTATGTTAACTTATGATATTTTAGCTCTACTTCAGGAAGAAGGTACCTTACAACTTAAAGCATCCTATTTACAAGATTTATACATTTGAATTCTTTACAAAAAAATTTATGTAATTTTCATACCTGGTGTATAACGAAGAACGGAGTTTTAAAAAAGAAATAACTTTTCTTTACTGTAGACCTTAACTAATCGAATGTTGTAACTATTTAACGAAGATGGAAATCCATATACGAAACCGTGAAAGGAAAGGCATTAGATATCCCATAAAGGTTCATAATGTAGGTTTGCACGTACGTTTATCGGCATCCACATTCTTTCAGAGTTGTTTACTTCTGCACTAGATTTTATGACGGCCTCCTTACAAAAATATCTCAGCAGGGGTGGTACTGGTTTAAAAGTAACGATGATATTTCTCTGCATTGTCTATTCTTTTTCCGAGCGTTCAAGAGCTACTTTTGCAGACATGTTAGCCTCCGTGTAACGTCGAGATGAAAAGCACAGTGTCATTCCGTTGCAGCTTATATTCACCCTGGCCCTGAAAAAGTAATAGGATCCGTAAATCATACCTGAAATATTAGACTTTCTTAAAGATTTGCAGCAATTTACATACTTTCATAATTCTTCAAGATAGTAACATTATTTTGTAATCTTTTAAATTCTTTTAAATACCATGAAACCTTTCAAATCTTAAAAATTTATTGAATTCTTAAATTTCTTAATTCCTTAAGATTAACATATTCGTTAGTGTAAAATCTGGTCTTAAACATCGAGTGTTTAAATATTATTCAAAAGTAATAGACGTCCCATCTTACAGTTATGATTTAAGAAAAAATTGCTTTCCTTGAAATTTGCTGAACTGAAACCACGATCGTTAAAATAATTATATTTCATAATTCTAAGAATTTATATATTCATTTAACCATCACTATTTTACACATACACGTAATGCTAAGAGCGTGAGATGAGAATAAAAATGATAAAAACTTAATCTACAGTGATCGTGTCTGGGCATGCAAAAGAGGAAGTTCAAGATAAAAAGAAATAGAAACGTAGGGAAAGACAGAGAAAAGAATCAGAGAATAAGAGGGGTTTGAAGCTTTACACAAAACGAGCTTCACGAAATGTGAGTTACTATCATAATAATGGCTGAGCCTATCATCCTTCCCTACTGAATTTCTCCCTTTTTATTACCCTCTTCTACCCTTCCCTGGTCCTCTCAGGACTGTGGCTTGTACATTTACAAATTTAAAATGATAATTTTCTTGTGGGAGTGGCAAACGGAGGCTATTTGCGCCCTTTCACCGTGACTGCCTGGATGAAGGGGAGAGTGGAGATCGGTTTTCCTTATTTTTCACCCTTCTGTGCACCGATATTATGCCGTTTGCAAAAAATGGCCGCGGGCATTCGGGCACCGAGCATTTGTCAGACGTCACGCCCAGCTCTACCTACAGACGACCGTGTGCTTGAAATTTCATCTAAATGTAAGCCCTGTTCAGAATATCCTTTAGAGTATATCAGAAACCCGGATATTCTGCTGATTGAAGAGAATATAAAGATTTTAATAAAACACGGAAGAAATTACTGTATTTATCAAACTGAAATAATGGGTATTTTTCATTGAGACTGGATGCAAAATATTTTTATAATGCAAACATATAAATTAAAAAGTAAAAAATTAGTAGAAACATTTTCGTAATAAAATCTTACCAATAACTCCCAGTCGGCATCGTTCACCAGCACCAAAATTCCAGGTCTACTGTAATTTTATTGAAGACGTTTATTTCTCACTCAAAAAGAATAATTAATTATTATTATATAAATAGTATATCAGCACTAAAATATTTAGTAATATTTCCTCAATAATAAAGAAATTAGATTGTTTAAAAAATTGCGCCATTTAGCAAAGGACATTGGAGCTCCATCTGTATTCAACTTCTTGAAACCATTGAAAATTTGAAATCGACATTTTATACAACCCTTATCACCCTGATATCTTTCGCAATCTTTCCAAATCTTCCTGCAAATTCCTTATACACTTGCAGGTAAAATTCCACATCGTGCATTTTAATGTTATCACGTTTTATTAAATTTTAATATCTGAAATTAGTACACCTTCTTCGACACTATGAAACGTAAGCTGTAAGCCATTTCAATAGTCTCACGTTTAGTTAAATTTTTATAGGTAAAAGCTTTTGCAAACTCACACTGTATTTCCTTGCAAAAAAAGCTCCGGTCTCTCCTTCAAGAGGTTATCTTTGATCCAGATCAGTAAACGTTCCAAAGTCCCTGTTATCGAGTTCTAAATATTAGAAAATTCAAGAAGAAATACATCTACGAAGAAAAAATATTGGTACTTACATTCTTCTGCAGCAGGTAAATCAACTTCGTACTTTTTCTTTTTATCAAACAGTAATTCTGCCCCACCCCTGAAAATAATTTTTAATATTTATTATTTTGCATTTACAAATGAAAGAAGAATTATTTTTCATGACATTCTCACTAATAACGATAAAATATTAAATCATCCTGAGTTATTAATACAAACAGAAGTCATTTATTGAACATTTTCTATTTTAATTAAATAATTAATATTGTATGGAAAAGTGAGGTTAGGGCCCCGCGTGCATTTACCCGAATTCGATAGTCAGTGGAAGTTTAGCGTCGCTTGAAGACATTTCTTTTAACTAATCTCTCCTTCCTTTAACCAATTACTTTAATCCTGAATTTCAATCACGTAGAGTAGCAAAATATAAAAGATATAAACAAAAGCTCCTTCATTTGCGTAACAAAAAAAGCTAAAAAGTTCGATCTATTCCTCCAAAATTCTGTTTTTTTTTTATGTGTACATATTGTATATATAGTGTTTTGTGTTCCTCAATCCTCAGTGTCATAGTCATATTCCAAATTCCATGTTCCTTGAATTTCGGCACGTCTGCACGTCACTGAAATTGATTCACAAACATTAAAAATTTACATAGGTATGCATTTTAAAAAGCCAAAATGGTTAAATACCCTTTTTTATGTTTTTAACCATTGAAATTTCCATTTGTATGAAGTTCTTATCTTTTTTATCCTTTCTCATCGATCTTCTATAAGTCTAACCTATAAATTTCAAACACGTTATCAATGTTATCATTCTGCTAGAAATACCTCTGTAAAATGTAGCTAGGCGCTTTATTTTTATTCTATTTTTGGTATTAATTTCTAAAACGGAATTATGAAGAAAAACATGTTTAATTATAAAAATGATAATGGTGGTGTATAATTGCTTATTTTACATAGCAACGCCATAACTCCACTCTCGAGGCCATTGATCCGAACTTTGTCCAAAACTCCAAACAGTGCCGGTCATTCTCAATGGCAATTAAAGAAAAACAAACATGTAAATTACATACAAGCTTTTATTTAAACAATTCAATTCACCTCAATCCTTTTTCATGATATAAAAAGGAGTTATTCATGGCATTTGTTAGAATATTATTGTATGTATTGTCAGGTAATAATTGTTGTTATGAAAACATGAAAAATGATTGAATAATTAAAAAAATGTTACACATACATACATATTTTTCTCAAACGTGCACTGTGTGCACTTAACTACACATACGAATCCTAGAAAGGGAAAAGCGGAACGCCGGAATTGGAATTTAGCAATGGCGGATTCTATAAATTCATGTAAATCGCTCGTAATGTCAATCATTTGATTAGTGTTGTAATTTTCTTTTGCTATACCGAATTTTCTTAAACCCTTTATACTCGTATTTAAAATTTCTCGTGGACTTCGGAAAAATACATACGAGTTTTCTTAAGATACCGCTATGTCGGAAACAAGTGAGGTTGTGGAAAAGCCTCCGGAGGAACCGGAGACAGCAGGTGAGGCCGGTGATGGTGGTCCAAACGAGAGGAAGTCAGAGTCAGACACTATCGTGATTTCCAAGGATTCTGAAATTTCAATGTTGGAAGACGAGGAAATGCCAACTTATAGTAGCATTTCGAGTTCCACGAAGCCTAATAATTCAGCTTCGACGCACGAGCGAAGAATAGACGACGTTCCTCTGGAGAGGAATCCTACTCCAAGTCCGGAACCTAGTGAAGACGAGGATAATGAAAGCATCTGCATCCTCTCCTCTAGTGCAGAAACTGAGCAAAATGGAGATGATATCGAAGACGAAGATGAGAACGACGATTATGATTCAGAAGGTACTATTTTATTATCTTTAGTCATTTTTTCAAAGCTTAATGATTTCTTCTTCCTATAATTATACAAGTGATTTCGTTGGATCCAAGTTCTAAACGGTATTTATTTCTCAAGTAAAAATTTGCGAACAGACCAAAAAACAGTCTATTTTCAATACTTTTTGCTTCAAACAAAACTTCGAGGTTAGATTACTATTTCTCTGTTTTACACAAAAAATATTTTAAGTTAGACGTTTTTTTCGTTGTATACGCATAATTTTATTTAAAAAATTAGTACCGCTACAAAGCGAAAAAATATAGTTATAAAATTTGTTAAGTAAAGTGGAGAAATTGAATTTGGACTTTAGAATTTGGATCCAACACCCTTAAATTAGAAGATTTTTTTGTTTCGCAGCTGTTTTTAAAAACAGAACTGACATTTATTAATTCTTACACTAAAGAATTGTTTTTTAAACCATAATACACTATAATCAATGATTTGCAGATATGAATGAAGAAGAGGATGATGACGAAGACGAAGACGATAATTATGATAGAGATCCTTTTGAAAGAGACTCAGATGAGTCTGAAGTAGATCGATTTGAAAGAGCTTCCGATGATTTTGTGCTTCGCCATAAAAGCATAAAAAACCACGACAAAGAAAGAAGTCAATCTTTGCAAGATTTGTCTATCGTGGAAGCTCGTTACGAAAAAAGACGAAATTTACGTTTTGCATGGGAGCAATCTGGGTTCAAAAAAAATCCCTACAGTTATCAATCTTCTCAATCTAAACTTTACTCTGGATCAGGGAAGTACGAACATATTGAAAGCAAAGTCAAACGTTATATTCAAGATATAAAAAAACAGAATAAAGTTGCAAAATATGAGGACTATGCTGTAGGTAAAAATTCAGAATGCGTGAAAGCTAGAGGTAACGAAATTTCTATTTTTATATATTTTGCTTACATCTCAATAATTGTACATTAAGTAATGTTACACCTTTTTTCAGAACTTAAAGAGAATGGACGAAAGTCATCGTTAGGTAGTAGGAACATTAAAGATTACGCTGAAAAAGTCATTAAGGAATTGGAATACGAAGAATGTCCTGGTGATATAAATCCATCCTTTTCTACTTTAGAGCGCCTGGAAAATGGAGAAGAACCAATGACTTTACGACTGTCCTCGGATAGAAATTCAAATGACTCCAATATGGTCATGGAAGTAGATCAGTCTCCACCGGGTAAACAAAATTGTCAAGATAAATTGGAAAAAGCTAATGGCATCATAGAATTTAGTAAAGATTCCGAAATTACATGCACTCCAATAATAAAAGGAGTTTCTCTAAACCGAGTGCATGAACACGTAAATGGAGAGAATTCGGAATCGAATCTTCTTATTCTGCATGGTTCTATAAATTTTGAAGAAGTCGAATCCAACGACATATCGTTCGTATCCCCTGAAAAACCTTCGAACGATACACGAAGAAACTCTAATTCTATACAAATCTCAAGTGTCAGAAGCAATTATCAAATTTCAGAAGACTATGAAGACGATGACGTCTACGAGGAAGAGGTTGAAAATTCCGTTAATATGTTTCAAGCAAATGAAAAAAATAAAGCGGATAACCGTGAGGTGATAATGTTAAGAACTTCTTTAAATCAAAGAAACGCTCAGTTCGATTGCTTGCAAGTAGCTTATCAAAAAACTGTAGAGGAAAATATCGCAATGAGGCAAGAACTCGAAAATTTGAAAAAAGTATTGATAGAACATGAAAAGAATCAGAATCGAGAGAAAAAGTCTGCAGCCATTCAGACTGAGAAGCCTGAAAATGTACACTCGCAGAATACTTTAACGGTGGGAAAGGGAGAGAATAAAATGTCGATCAGTAGTATTAACTCCGCTATCAGTTCGATTCATCAGTGGTCAGAGAGCGCCTGTACTCCGAATATTTCAATTCCATCACCGGATGTGCGAAAAGTACTGAATTCTGGTGACAGCAGCTGTTTCGATAACACACCAGAAAAAAAACCACGTACTTTTTCACGGGCTTTTCTCACATCGTCTCGAATTCTGCAAACTCTTTCGAATATAACTCAAGGAAAAACAAGTATCAGTAGTCCCCTTGTCCAGGGTTTAAAAAATCCAGCAGCTCAAGACACTTGTGCCCAGTCTATTGATGACCCTTCTACTTCAACAACTCCTTTAAATTCCAAAAAGCGAAAAGCCACTGAAATGCTTGGAGCACCTACCTCCGAACAACCTTTCAAAATACCTCATACATCTGGATCTGGGAAAAAGAAACTAAGTCATGATTCTGGTAATGAAACTTCTCAGATGAACGGTTTGCCGTCTGAAAGTGAAGACTGTACGGAAAACGAAAGGGAAGGAGAAATTCAGCAGGAAAATACAAATAAAGGAGATCTTGGAGATGGCTTGAAGTACTTCATTTATAAGGATGATGAAAATAGCAAAGATCGGAGTTTCTTAATCCAGGCGGAAGATCCAGGAAAACTTTCAAACAAGGGAATCATTCGGGAATGTGGGCCTTATCTTTTAGGAAATTTGGAAATTAGAATGACCGAAGTCAACGGCACGATTAACATTTGGGGAAAAGAGGTAAATATTCGAACATCCCTATTTTAAATTATATGAGGACGTTTTATGTATCCATCTAATGATCATTTTTATTTTCTTTGTTGAACAAAATTCCCGTTATTTTCAGCTAAATTTGGAATCTTCTGGAGAAGAATTCGAGATAAACACTAAGGCAGCTGAACTGAAATCAGGCCTTTGCTGGCAAAAGACTCCGCAAGCTAACTTGTTATATTCAACCAACAAAAAATCAAACCTTCAATCTCGCTTCAGTGACTCCAACAATTCGAAATTCTCTCATTCGTCCGGAAATACCATTCCAAAGAGTTCGCCCCTGGCTAATGAGCGGTTCTGTCACAGACGAAGTTCTCTCACGACTGATGACAACCACAATTGTAATTTGCGATCTCATCGCTTATCTTGGTCTGGTTGTAAACACCTAATGGAGGAACAGAAGCATGCATGTTGTTCTCATAACCCTGAAATGAATTACGAAAGGCATGGTTGTAGTCACAATGTAGGAAGATATGACTGCCATCCCTGCAATAGGGTTCAAAGCTGTGCTGAAGACTTTCGAAGACATTCCTTTTCTGCTACAACCAGTGATAATTTAGCGAGACAGTGTTCTTGTCACGGTTCGAAAATTGCAAACGAAGGGATATACAGACATCAATCAGCTAATTGTCGATCATTTCATAATGAGGAAGACAGCTGCAGGCATTTTTCCAAATCATGCCACTCGCCGGGAGAATTCGCACATTCCTATAGTCCTAAGTATGACGAATGTAGAGAAAGCTGCTGCCCGAATCGAAGTTCCTCGACTCAAAATGAAGATGATCCTTTAATTTCTCCGCAACCGTCTAACGAACCGCCAGAGGTAACTATGTTAATATTTATTGTTCGTCTATTAAAGCTTGAATTTCTTAATGTCAATGACGGAAAAAATTGTCACAAAGTGGAAAGAAATAATTGAAAATTTGATTTTTAAATTTAAATAGCCACCCAGATTATTTTAACCGTAAATATCTTGTATTTTTTTCATAATTTTGGCCAGGACGTATTATTAATTTAATGGTGTGTCTTATTAAAGGTTCGAAAAAGAAGACTTAGTGGCAAAAAAGTACGAGGCCTATTGATGGATTTACTCAAAGGATGCGGAGATTGCCGAACTCCGAATCCCGCAAATATTAGCAAGTCAAGCCTCCGAGGTCCAGAATCAAGTTACAAGCCTACTTGTCCACCTGAAATAGTCGTAACTGCTTGTTCTCCTAGAGCTTCCTGTTCAGATCAGTCAAAGTCGATGGGAAAGTAAGTTATCTGTGGTATTTAAGGCTTTAAATCAATTCATCGTTTCAATAATAATATCGCGATTTTTTTTAAGTAATAGGTGTTGTGACACTTGCTCTCGTCGAATTGAAATGACAAGTGAGATCGAAACCCAATTAGAATTCTTTCGTGTCGAAATGGAACGACTTCGCTCACGCTCGGATGCTCTTCTAGACAAGCTCAACATGCTGAAGTCCACAGATGTTAATTAAACGCGCATTTTGTTTTATGTACATAACTTGGTTTTCTTTTTTACAGTTGTTCTCAAACCATATTTTTAGTTTCATTCGTTTTTCATAATGATCTGTAGGAACTTACATGGTGATTTAATAATAAATAAAATGTACACTTGACTGTATTGAAATTAAATTGTCTCATTTTTTATATTCTTTGTAAAGGACTCATCAAAAATTTTCGACTGTGATCAAACAGAAATTTACACTTGCATACGGTTTAGACTTTACACAAACTTTACTATTTTTTTTCGTAGTTTTAAGATTAATACTAATACTAGACATTGTTTCATTTGAAATTGGAGAATTTTTTTGTTATATCGAAAATTCATCGAATTTCCGATATAACTCGCCGCGATAGATAGACCGTATAATAATCAGTTTCAGGAATAAAAGTGTTTGAGAATAAGTAGAATTTTTTTTCTTCGGCTCATTGGAATTTAGATTTTTCTTGCAGAAACTCATCGCGTCCACCAGAATTAGATTCATTTAAATTTATTAATTACAATCGCATGAATCGTATCCTTGACCTAGAGGTGGTGATTCTCCTGACATAAGAGGAAGTGGAGATTCTCCTTGACCTTGGCCACTGAAAATATTACTGTAGGATGTTTTCAGGTAGTTGACGTGACCTTGAAGTGATCTAATACGTCCTTGAGCATGTTCGAAAGCCTCGTTTAGATTATTTATTTGTCCTTGCATCTTCTGTCTAATCTGTTCGTGGGCGCAAAATAATAATTAAGAATCAAATAATTCATTTGAGAGACAAATTTAAACAGAAAGTATTTTTTCTATAGTATTACTTCATCTCTGTCTTTCTGAGCAGCTCTCGCAGTTGCTCGACATTGAGCAAGTTGTATTTCCATCTCTGAAATTTGTCCTTGCATTGTTTTTCTAACCATCTCGCATCTTTCTTTAGTTCTTGCCACTTGTCTTGCCGAATCCTCTCGTACCTGATTAAATATTCAAAGTTAATTAAAGGAATAGGCAGAAAAAAATATATATTTAAACCATACCTGTTCAAGTAATGCAGTCAGTTGGGCGACCTCGTGTAACTTTTCGTCAATTCGTTTTTGAACTTGGGATTCTTGCTCTTCAATTCTAATCAGAGCATTTTTAAGACGGTCATTTTCTGTCCTTAATTCACTGTTCTTTCTTTCCAGTTCATCACACTTGCCGGATCCTTGACCAAAATTATCCTACAGAAATTCGTAAAATAAGGAATTGTTTCGCAACGTTAATAGAAAAAGGGTTTTTATTGTTTCGTACTTGTAGTGCTTGATTTTCACTGCGAAGAATTTCCAACTCTTTTTGTATCCCTTGCATTTGGTCCTTACAATCTAGAAGCTCTCTCGATAAATCCTCACAATTACGTTCAGCAATCTGTCGCTTTTGTTGAGATTCTTGAAGCTTGAGTTGAGTTTGTTTCAAAATGTCAGGTAGAGGAGCTAATTCAGAAAGTTTCTCTTGAAATTGATTCTGCAATGATTTTTAAATCTTTAATTTTCATTCTTCACTTGAGTGGATTACAAATTTTTTAAACCATTTTTTAAAGTCATACCTTAACACGTCCTATTTCTAGTGTTACATTTTCATTCATCCTAGCATTATCCAACTCCATGAGATCAAGTTGATGTCGTTGTTCTTCAACCTTTTGCTGAGCCTAAATAAACATAAGAAATTGTATATTTAATTTAAAATATAATAATGAATTTTAAAACTAACCATCAGATATTTGTTACGATAATCTTCAAGTTGGGCTGATTGATCTTGAGTTAAAGATCGCAATTCCTCAAGCTCATCTTGAGCATCTCTGAACCTTTGTTTAGCTACTAAGAGTGCTTGTTCCTGTTCAATCAACTGTTCCTTGCTGCCTGTCACCCATTTTACAAAAGTTTTATCAGTATTCTGAATACTGAAGCAAATTCAAATTATCTTATACATACCATTGATCTTATTTCTCTCAGCTTCTAGAATTTTCAATCGTTCTTGCAAGTCGATCAGCTTATTTTCCATCTTAGCTCTTTCTTCCTTGGCTTCTCGAGTATCTTGCTTCATTTTTTCTGCATCCGAACGGAGACAAGAGACTTCACAAAGTTTACTTTTGTAGTCATCTTGCAGTCGTGCATATTGTTCTTTCAGATCTCGCAGTTGTTGTTGAGGACACTGTCCGCCACTCTTTTTCAAGATTTTTATTTTATTTTATTATCAAACCAAACGTGTATTTTGATGAACTCTGAAGGATTTTTAAATGGAATAAAACTCACCAAGGAACCATTAAGACAAGAACCTTGACTAGCTTGCTGCTGAAGATTCATCTAAAAAATATTCGTATCGATAGATTGGAAAGAATTTAGATTTTAGTTTAAATCCGTTTTGAATTCGAATAGTTTTGTTTTAAAATTTGAAATTCTAGCGGCCCCTTATGTTTTATAAATCAACTTAAACTTAAATTAAATTTATAACAATGCTTACACTATGCTGTACATAACTGAAAAGCCACCAAATCAAGATCCATGGACTGATATGAAATAATCATATTTTACGTACATACTCAAAAAAAATTCCAAACTAAATATTGCATATGTACAGGATAATGTGGCATTATCACGTTTCGGCAAAAGAACAGAGAACACTGTATGGTTCGTAGAAATATGTTTATTTCATACATCGCAGCTTGGTGGTGACATTTAACTTAAATTATAGATTTTACAGAAGAGCCGATTCGATCGATTTCCTCCCAGTTAATCTTACTCTCTTTGTATTTTAACTAACTCAAACTGAGATACTGAACAGATATTATGAACGTCTATTGTTAATTTTACAAGGATTGTAGTGGTCAAATAACTCGTTGTATCGACTCGACTCATCTATTCTTTCTTTGTTGGGACAACAATCGAAGAGTTTCATAGGTACCTTCATTGACATCGGTACATTCAAACCCGATTGAGGACCTGGATTACATGGAACACATGTATTTTGAGGCTGATAAGCTCTAGAAGCTTCTTCTGCTCCTGATGCCGGTGTACAAGAGCAAGGCGCACAAGGTCTTGTGCATTTAAGAAGCTTTCGTTGCTGATCTAATTGATTTCTTTCACGTTGTACATTAACCAACTCCATTTGCATTGTACGAACTTCATGTTCTATGCAACCAAGTTGTTCCTCCTGACAAAGGATCGAAAATCACTTGATTAGATTAGGGCTCTTTGATTAAGATTTTATTTTTAAGTTTTTTTTATAGGAAAATGCGAGTAGCTGTCAAGGATAATAGAAATTGACATATTAGTAATAACAGAGTACGACAAATTCTGTCAGAGAAATGTTAGGGAAGTAAAATATAATTTTAACTTACTATGTGCTTTGTGCTCTGCCCATACACATTAATATTGTGTTCTAATTCTGCTGGACAGACTCCTCTCGAAGGAGGTCTTGGAGAGCAAGGATTTTTTGTGCCCACAGGACCTTCACTGGACATGTCTCCTGTGATTATGTTATTCTGCAGTGAAAGATAGTTTCCTGGAGTACCACCTCCAGCAAGTCTTGGGGTACCTGAGAACAAATTCAGTTAACAACCATTTTTCCAAAACTTATTTCAAGATTTTTTTTTGATATTGAATTTACCAGGGACAGTGCGACACTTGTAATTCTCTAGATTCCCTAAAATAGAAAAAAAATATTACTTCTCCGTCAAGGAATATTGGAATAACTAATTAATATTTTTGAATTATTATTTTTACCAGCAGTGAGGGGTAGAGTGTCTCCAATATTTTCTTGAAAGCAAAACTTGCAGCGACAGGAACTATCGTCTGGATGCGTTGAACTACTATACGAGTAAGTAGGCAAGGCTGGTGTCGACACTGGAGACGAAGGAGAACCTCCTGCACAAGAATAACAACAGGATGGTGTGGCAATTTTTTCATTCAAACAGGCCAACTGTCGACTCAACTCTGCATTCTCCTTGACAACTATTCGCATTTCAGCTTGCAGACCGCATACTTTTCGTTGCAGACAGTCCACCGTGTTGTCTTTTTCTAATAACGCCTCCTCTAATTTGTACCTATCAGGAAAATGTTGATGAAATATTCAATAATTATTCTGAATATTCAAAGTTAATTTCACAAATAGGATTTAAAATTCGTTATTATATAAATAGAAG
Organism: Synergus japonicus; assembly: GCA_900474275.1. NCBI lineage: Eukaryota > Metazoa > Arthropoda > Insecta > Hymenoptera > Cynipidae > Synergus > Synergus japonicus. The sequence continues at coordinate 156,899 of UCOH01006858.1, forward strand.
ATTCTTTAAAGGTATATGCAATAGAAAACTTTGACAGTTCTTCAGCCTCGAAATAATATACTAATTTCATATAGAATCCATGTTTCCTATTTTTCAAATAAACTTACCACCTACTTTCAAAGAATATCTGTCATGATAATAACCTAATCAGAGTTTAATATTAGGAGTCCAAACGCGTAAAAGTCGACGACATAATCCGAATTTAAATCATTGATGAAAAAAAAAATTAAAAAACTGTCACCGAGGTTACGGATCGTTCTTCAAGTGATTTTCTCGATATTCGATTGTCTGATGTCCATTTCGAAATTTCAAAGCCAATCATCTTTGATCTCCTTGAAATTTTCTGATTGGAATTTTTTAATATGAAAATATCACCTCATTTCCTATACTGATTTTGCTCTTAATCTTGTAAATTATTCTCATAAAATTACATCTTAAATTACATCAATTACTACATATTCAGTAATCCTATTAAATATTATTCTAATTATTGTTAATGAACGTACTTTCCTCCTTCGAGCATAGCATTTTCCTTGACCAATTTTTCTTGCATAATTAAAGATTCGCTCAACTTCCCAGTAAGATTCTCTAGATGTCTAGTTCCTGTCTTCTTACGTTGACTATCTGCCACTACAATCTTTGGAATATTTTCCTCGGTGTTCCCACAAATTATTACTCTCGGTAATCTAATTAAGGAAGAAAACAAAATTGTTTCATCTGTTCGTTTTAAGATATAAAACCTAATCACAGAGAAGAGAAAATATACTTGTCTTCCGGATATTCTATCTGTGGCATATCAAATTGATCATATTCATCGTCTGTCTTTGCCTTGCTTTCCTTTTCTTTCTGTTGCTTATCTTTCTTTTCTTGTTCCTTATGATGATCCTTCTTTTTCAATCCATCTCCCACTTGAGTATCTTCTTCACTCTCTTCTTCCTCCTCCAACACGTCTGATTTTCCTGCACCTCCCAACTAAATTTTATTTATAAATAATAATTAATAAGTCATTCATGGTTATTAATTTAAATTATTTAAAATAAAAAAGTAGTCAACTTTCTGGATTAAAATAATTTTTATTATTAAATTACCTTCTTTTTTTGATGAGGATATGGTAACATGCCAAACATTTCTGCAAACTGAGAGCTGGATGGATCACCAAGTCCTATAATTCGTTGAATTTTCCTCGTTATTTCATCAAGTTCAGCCAATTTTTTATTAATTTCGTCTTGTTTTTCTGATAGTAAAATTGTATCCTCTTGACGAAAATCTTGTTTCTATAAAAATGAACAAATCGAATGTTTTAGAAAATTTAGAATTACTTTAATTTGTAATTTGCTTCTGTATTTGCAGGTTGATATAATGAAGTTTACATTTGCTAGTTCGGACATTTCATCTCTCAACTGATCTATTTCTAATCCGATGGTGGTACAACGCTCGTAAGCATCATTCATCTCCTTAATCACGGCCGCATCCGTTAAAGGAAGAGAACTCATGATTGAATCTCGATGCTGACCAGGTTTAACAGGAATCCCTTATTAACGTAATCAATCAAAAGAAAGGTCAGTTTCATTAAAGATGATAACTAAACAGGAAACAATGTTCAAAAAGATTCTTTAATAATTCAAAAAATAGAATGAATTATTAGTTTTCTGCAAGCTCTCAACTCTTGATTTAATTTTAATAGAAGGTTTGAATATAAATAGTCCAAGGGTGGCCGCAAGTTAGGAAAAACCACGAAGTCATGGAAAAGTCAGGAAATATTAAAAATAAAATGTTTAGGTCGCCCTGAGTTATGTAGTTAGTAAATAATCTTTGAAATAATTGTTAAAAACCTTCGCCCATATTTGGTGGCAAGTCAGATTGTGGAAGCGGTGGTTCATCCGTAGAGGGAAGATGTTGATCATCTTTTCCAATCTCAGCTTCTTGTGGTTCTATTGGTTCTGCCAAATTTGTACTTTCTTCTGGAATTTTATCCACTTCTATAACTTCTTCGGTAACTTCTACGTTTTCTTTTTCAGCCATTTTTCTATTTATACATTTTTCATATTACATATATGTATTGTACATGCTGCACAATAAGAAAATATAATTTTCTAAGCACCTCACTTGCCTTTCAAAATCGGAGAGTGTCACTGAAAGACTTTTGATAGATTGCTGCGATTCTAGTAGAAAACTTTCTTCACATTCAACTATTTCCTCAAGATTGGGTTTCCTTGCACTTTCTTTAAAGTCAAATTCACTTGACTCGCATGACTAGAACAAAAAGTATTCATTTAATTTCTTTCTAATTTATGGTTCAGAAAAATGTCCATAAAATGAAGTTCAATTTCATAATTAGAGAATGGATTTTTAATTAAAATTTGGTGTACTTGTATAAAAATATTAGGTTCAACTTCAGGATTGGAATGAGGTGACAAAAAGAAAGAAGGGACAAGATGTCGAGGACTTTTTGGACTTGGGGATGCAGAAGCAGAACTTTCGGTTCCTCCTTCTCCTCCTTGGAAATGACTTAATAGGGGCAAGTAGATTTCTGGTAGGATCAATGGTTTCTTCAACTCAAAAAGAGATTCCAAAGAGCCGAAGAATTCTTTTTTTATACTGATATTATCGACATGATCAAGGCTCTTCTGCCTTAAACTTCCTCGTTGTTGACGACGTCGTTTTAATTCGTGATGGCTTTTACTTTTTATTGGAATGGACTGTATGTGCAAAGTTCTCGGTGAACTTCTTGGTGAATGAGAGTGACTGCCTGTACAAGGCCTTCGCTTCTGAAAAATTTCAATAATCATTTTAAAAATGTAATTGCAAATAAATTGTTCTTAAAAGCATTAGATATAAATATAATTTAAATAAATTCATATTAGTATGGAATAAAGTACATACGTATAACACATTTCATACGAGGTAGTGAATTTTACCTTCATGTTTTTACCTTCGAAACAAGGTCGTCCTTAATAAACTTCGATGTTTAATTTCTTTTTTGTAAAGGACGTGCCAGTTTCAAATTGCGTCGGCAATTTGAATGAATCGTTTTTGATATTTTTGTGACGTTTTGTTCCAAAGGCTAAAATATAAGATAGATAAACTGAACATACTGATTAATTTACACATTAAATTAGAAAACGTATATTTAAATTATTTATCATACATTACATTTATACATACCTAAAAAAATCTCCAATTTCTGAAAGGTACAAACATGAATTGAGTGACTTGTCAAACTAAACAGCTGCCAATAAAAAAAAAACTATGTTCATTGCATTCGTTTTGAATTCGCACATCGTTCCACGCGTTTTTAAAAATTTATTTTCTTACTTAAGAACAAAAAATCATGGAATAATATAACGATATTATTTTTACTTGACTTTAGTATCCGTTATATTAATATGTATCAAAATTTAGTTTCTATAATAAATAATATTTGCAAATATAGTAGCCAATTTGATAAAATCTTTAATAGTTACTGCAAAACACTTGTTCGTTCTTAAAATTTAAATATACAAATTAGTTTTCATAATTATTTATACATTTAAAAATTAAAAAACACAATGTGTATAAAAAATGTTATTTAAAAAAGTGCGTCAATTTATTTACAAATTCAGTACATAATTTGATTGGTAATTGCGCGAGCAAATTTTAAAAGTAAGTGAGCACGTCAAACATTACATTTTCAATCTATAGACAATATTATGGGTAAACATTCTTACAAACCTAGTAATTCGCAATATAATTATTTATTTCTCTATTTTGAATCGTAAAATTATCAGTTTGATTCATCTTTTTGCAAAATATTTTCAAGGACGTAGTGGGGTGCGACATCTGTCGCATAAATTTCTACTAACAGGAGGCAATATTCTCGGAAAACTTGCAATGTTTCAAAGATGATGGCGGGAAAATTCAACTATAAATTCAGTATCTTCCTTGCGGGATTTTTAAGTATTTAGAGGAACAATTCAACTGATTCGCAAATACTAGAGTTTTATTAAAGAAACATTAAAGAATATTCCAAAACAAGTTTAAACTTGTGGTAATGGTATACTACTAACTATCTGATTTGATTTTCATTCAATGAAACGATGAAACTTTATCTGTGAAACTTTTGAAAGTTTCAATGTTTCAATGAAATATTTCATTGCTCATATCATTTCAAGAAGAAATGAATATAATTTTGAGGTTACTTATTAACAGTAACACCGCAGTGCATATTTATTTGTATTTACTGATATCTATTCAAAGAAAATAATCAAAAGTATATTATGAATTCATCATTTCCAAGAGAATATGATAATAGAGCGTCTTCTCTCCCCTTAAACTCAGAAGAGGTAAGTATATTTTATTTTGGTAATATTTAATTACGAATTAAGAACATTTAAACGAATGAGGTTACTTCGGATATTTTGTCTGTTTTGTCAAGTTATTTTAAGTTAAGCATTTACTTTTGATATTTTAATTTTAATTTTTGAATTCACTTTCATTTCAAGAAGGTCACAACTTTTTCGTCACATTTTTATTAGTATTTTAATTGTTGAACACCGTATTGCAAAAATCTGTGCAATGTCGAAAGTAGGTATGAAACTTGTAAACTATTTTTACTTTTGAAAATTTTTTATGGAATTTAATATGATATTGAAAGATTAAATTGAGATATATAGTAATGAGCTGTACAATCTTTAATAGAAGGAATTACAATTTTTAAATAAGAACTTTTTGCAAAAAAATTAAAGAATTATTAGATCACGTTGTTATTTGCAACCATAATTCAAATACAATTAGCAAAAAGTTGAAAATATTTGAGTCATTATGGATCTTCAGGTCGATCTTACATAAACATACTTCTGTTAGGTTATTGTTTTAATATAGAATGAAGAAGGGGATCATTATTATATGTTGATAACAGAAGAAACATTACATCTTTTAGACACTACAACTCACCGCAGAAGAATTGAGAATACTGAAGGAATGTAACAGTGAAGGGATTAGGAACAGAGGGATACCTTTGGGACTAGCTCTTGGAACTCTTTCACACTTTCTTGCAAAACAAAAGAATTCAATGATCCATCCAAAATTTGGTACTGTACCTCTTGTTATAGCCACAGGATTTGTTGGATATTTTATGGGTAGATTGTCCTACTTCCCAGTATGCTATGAACGACTAATGCAAGTTCCTGATGGTGTAGCTCGGCAAAGAGTTATGAACTCCCAATTTCTAGGAAGGTAATTCATTATTAACAAAAAAGAACAAATAAGAAAGCTTCTTCTGTTTTAATTGAGTCTTAAACTTTGAATTATTCGATTTAGAGTACATCCAATTTGATATTGTTTGTCCAAAATTGGGTAATATTATATCTAAAACAAAAAAGCTTATTTCGCTGTGAAACTGTATAAACTTTCAGTTTTGTATGAAACGTTTTTGGTACTTATATTTCAAACAAAAGTACATACATATATCATTCTGACAAGGGCTGAAAATTTGTTCACATTTAAAAAAGATCATTGTGTTCGGGTTTTTTTTTCATTGCTATAATACAATATTGCCAGAAAAATAATATCGTGTCTTTAATCTAATTCAAAACAGAACGGCTCCTCATGTTGGTCAAGTTATTCAAGTGGATCCCAAAACTGTATATACTCAAAGCAGACCAACTGATATCGATTTACCAACCATGAGCAATTTTGACACTATGCCTAGTAATCTTGATAGTGGTACGTTTAAAACAATTGAGATGAGAGTATTATATTTATAAAACGATGAAAATATTTATTGAACTATTTTATTTTAATCTTGATAGAAAACCTTATTATTTTAAGATGTGTCACAACAACCGCTGATTGGTTCGGTGGATGCTGAAACTCCTCGAAAATATACATCGTATGATGAGTTGAGAGAAAGAAATCGAAGAGAATATATGGAAAAGTATGTTTCTTTTCTTATAGTTTCAATTTTCAGTAATGGAATATTTTATTTAAGATTCCCATTAGTTCTTTAGATTTTATAGCTTTAAGAAACAATTTTACGATATTTTTTAGCATGCAAAAACAAGGATTTCCTCATGCACAACCTGGATATCATCCAACACAACCTGGATATCCTCCAGTACAACCTGGATATTCTCCAGAACAACCTGGATATTCTCCAGCACAACCTGGATATTCTCCAGCTGAACCTGTATATCCTGAAGTACAACCTGGATATTCTTCTAGTCAACCTCAAATTCCCGCAGGGCAACCCATCTATCAAAGAAGAGGGTAAGTTTTTTAAATTTCTTGTTAGACTTAACATTCAAAGTTAATACAATCTTACGAATATGACTTGTATATCGAAATTATGAATTACATACCCAGGGTGTCCAATTAACTATAGCAATACTTATTTAAAATAATATTTAATTAGCCTCAGAAAGGCAAGTTAAAACAAAAATAAATTTATTTTCTTTATCAGGGTGGCAACTTGATCGGGAAATGACCGGGAATTTAATTAAAAACCGAGAGGTTACTTCCGATCGCAATAAAATTCAATTCAAATTCTTCATTCTTTTAGTAATTGTTTATACTATATGAGAGAAATGACCGGGATTTTGAAATCGTCCGCCGAATCGCCACCCTGTTTATAAAAGTATGAAAGTGTGGGGATTTTTTATGTAAGAAACAATTTAATTGTTTAATTTCTTACGTTTTTGATATAAACAAAATATCTCTACAGCGTTCCTGTACAACCGAGTGATCCTGAAATGACACCAACTCAAGGAACGAGAGCGCGAAAAATAAAAACTAAATATGGTGATGAATGGGAATCATAATTTATAAAAGGCATCTGAAAAGTATTGTGATTTATAGAGATCATGATGAAATTATTATATAAATAATTTTAATAATTATCCTGTAATGTTATACACATTCAATAAAATTTAAATAAAACGTTAACGTTTATAGACATTTGGAGAATGGTAAACATTTCTAAGTTAGTTATAAAACACAGAAAGTAGACTTCTAATCTTGTTAGATAGAATGCAGAGAAAGTAATCCTCTTATAACCTCGTGTCAACCGCTTTAAGTTTAAATTACGTTCACAATTTCTGGGGCCTAGAATAATTCTACGACCGGCCCTGCATGGTTCAACGTTCTCAGCCCCGCCTGAAAAATAACTTAATTGGCGTTGTGTCCGTAAGCGTTGATTTGTCTGCCGTTTGGGTGTCCCTCATTAAAAATGAAAAGTGTTTAATAGAGGCGCAGCACGCATCAAAGAACGTAATAGTATGTAAGCGAAGTTCACGTCTACTCTTCTGCATTTCTATGTGCAATGTCATTTACTACATGTCTTAAGGACTATCGAGGAAATGTCGTTTACCTGGGGAATGCAAACGCGTTCCCGTATGTGCTCAATTTACCTGAGTTTCTTTTTATTATGTTTCATTTGATTATGTTTCATACAAAACTGTACTTTAATATCTAAATTTTAAAATTAGCGGCTACAGTTTCTTAAATTATTAGATTAATTAATAACGTATATTTTTCAAATACTTTCCTCCCTGTCTTATTAAGTAAAATGAAGCTACTTACTATAAAAAATATAATTAAAAATTCACGTATATTTTAAAACAAAAAGAGAGAAAATTAAATGGAATGCAAAACGAATTAACTATTATATTTTTTTTAATTCCATTAAACATCTTAAATTCTCTAATACCTTAATTCCCTTTAAATTACTAATTGAAATAATTTGAAAATTCTTGAGAATCGCTAAATCCTACGAAATTATTTAATAATTAATTAATTCTTTAATTTAAAATACTTAACTTAAAATGCTTTAAAATTTAAAACTATGATGACCTCTTAAAAAGAACCTAAGTATAAAATTTAATAATTGAAAAGCACTGGTAATAAATGAAAACATTCATGACTTATTTAATTTTTTATTTATTTGAATCCTTTTTGAAGATATCAATTGGTTTAAGATCATAGTTCATATGTATATACATATACATAAATAGACTAGTTTTTATGATTTCCGACAAGTAACATTTTCGATTCGCTGTAGGTGCTGATTGGTATAGTAATGAATAAAATAGTTTAAGTCGATTCGAACACGTAACTCTTAGTCGATTACAAAGTGTGTATGTGTGTGTGTGTATGAGTGTGTGCGATCCTCGATCGAGGATCCATTACAAATATTAAGAAACGAGTCGGTGATAGATTTCTCTCTAGCCAGTCGTCTCTATACGTTATTAACTATATATTACGTAACAATAAAATATGAAGTCTTGAAGAGAAACGCAAAATGATATGTGTACATTGATCGCAATTTAAATTAACACTTCCACCGGCAGTCACAAAATAATACTAGCTTCTCCTTCATAGGTCAGTTTTAGTTAACAATAATGAAATTATACTCATAAACTTTTTATTTTATACACATGCATTTCTTCGGACTTGTGGCAGGTAAATACTAGCGGTAAAGATCAATATCCATAAGAAATTAAACAAACAATCGCTCATACCTAAATAATATTTATTTCTTTTGTCTTTTCATCAATAATATTCAAATAAATGCTTGTAAAAAAATTTTTAAGTACTAACTTCTTTTCAATAATGAAACTTGATCTGCAATAAAACTTTTTTTCAAACTAGACAATAAGTAAATAAATCTTAATCTGCGCGTTACATTATAGACTGAAATGTCGTTAGAGATCCGGTTTAAAAAAGTGCCAATGTATTGCCCAGAGCACAACAATGGAAAATGTGCGATTTTCTGCATCAGAAAAACGATGTTGCTTTGCATAATGCTTATGCATAGGCGATTGTTTTGTCCTAGGGACAGCTTCGTCTGGACGTCTCTTATGGATACGATTGCCACTTGTAAACGCATAAATCTGTGTCACGAATGCTCTTTAAGTCTCGGCTATTATCACATTCACGTTTCACATTCTGGCGGACGCTTCATCATCGAGAGCTCTTCATATATTTTACATTAATAATATCTGAAAACGATTGCCTACGTACATACTAATTTATGAATTTCCTCCTAAAAGCTTTATCCTCAAAAGAGACAATTTCACCATTCACGATTCTTTCATTCTTTAAATGGACACATGACAGTAATTGATGCCATTTTTTTCAATATTGCCGAACGAGTTTTATGTAGCTCCTTAACAAATGAAAGGTTTGAAAGATCAGATGTGAATTAACATTCATTAATAAGTCCTTATAAATTAAATATGTAAAAAAAAAGTTCATTATTGATTTTACTAGTCTTTCTATAATTTAGGAATAAGTTTGAATACTTTCAATCCATACCTGATCATCAGTCACTCACATTGAAACTATAACGCGTTACATCAACTTACTTTCAGTTTTTAAGTTTCGTTGCCGCTTTAATAAAAAACTACTTCTGACAATTTTTTTTTCAGGTATAGGAATTTTAAACTTAATTTTACAAAAGTCACAAACTAGAAACAACAGAAAAACGCTGACTTAATTTTAAATTATATACAGGATTCAGAGTTTCCCTTTCTTTTATAAGTACCTCCCCTTTCTAAATCACTTTTCTTTTTCAAAAACTTTAATTTTAAGGAGACGAACTGCATAATTTATTCTTATATTTTCCCCTATTTTCATAAACAATTTCCTCTTTTTTGTGATAATTTTCTGCTGTAAAGCCTGCATATTCTATAATTTGTGAGTTTCATAAAATAATGATTCCAAACGAAATTGACCATTTGTACACTACCGGTCAGAAGTTAATCATTCATTAAGTTAACAATTGTACAATTATTTCAATAAGTCTATCTGATTCTATAAAAAAATTACCTTTAGAATGAGCCCAAGGAATTAAAATAATGTTCATTATTTCGAAAGTAATTGATATTTATATAAAGCATTCTGAACGGTAGTGTAATTATAATCACAGTGTCAGTCCAGTTGTATGATAATTTGTGAATATTAGAGATTCATATTGTATTAGAAAAGTAGAATCTGAATCTCAGTTATAATCAATTATAACATGCAACTTGTGCTGGGAAATGTAATTGCAATTTAAATTTTAAATTTAATAAATAATTTGTTTATCGAGCCGAAATTGGGCAATTTCATCTGGAACACTTACGCGATCATGAAATTTACGACAGTTAATACCGGTGAAAGTGTAAATATTACATCGATGCGCCGTTTATCCATATCGGGTGTCGAGGACATTCGGCTCTTTGGAAACGGTGCGCGGGTAACTAATTCGAAAAACGACATTCTCCGCGCGCTATAAACCGCTCTTTTATTACCAGTTTAATAATCTTATACCGCTACTCGAGAATACAAGTGTTCGCTCTCAACTATCATGGATCGCTCTTTAAGGGTTGTACTTGTACTGTTTTCCCAAAGGCATGAAAAAATCTTTTTACAGCGAAGCATTTACTCTCGTATAAAGTTACAAGTGCTAATATATATGCGAGCGATGTTCAAATCTCTTACATTCTACGGGGTAATTATGGTAACCAGGAAATACAAATAATTGTAATACTGCAATTATTTTTGTTTTACTACTGCTCCATTAGCTTACTATAGGGATCATCCATTTATTACGTAACTTTCATTAATTTGATTTTCTTGTTTTGCTCTAAATACAATGTTTTTAGTTACGTGATACATGAACGACCCCTTAATTGTTGCTATGATTTTGTGTTAAGTTGAGAATTTTTGTGAAAAATTTGCTGGCAAAGAAGTTAAAAAAAGTTCTGAGAAAAATTTAAATTGAAGAACACTTGAAAATTCGTGAAGCGGTACAACAAATTCTATATTTATTAGTGCTCTTGGCTCCATCCACAGTAAATATACACTGTACAGGGTAAATTTTTACTTTTGACGCATAATTCAACTGCCATACGTGAAATTTTATATTGTTATATGGTATGAATAGTTCTCGTAGTTTAGATGTGGAAGATTTTTTAAACTAAATTTCTTAAAGTTATATATCTTTTTTGAACTTAAGTTTAACGTAAGTTGAATATGTCTATTCACAAGTATATTCAAGGAATAAAGCTATAATTCACTGTACAATTTTTAATACATAAAATATGGAAAAAAATTTGCTGAAGAAAAATAAAGAAAACGTTCAGCTTATATAAATTAAATGTCTATAATGTATAATCTATGCAAATGATTTATTATTGCACTGATAAACTAATAAATACAATAGAGAAAAAAGATGATCAATTTCTCAAATTGAAAACTTTGTTTCAGCTTCCGTTTCTAATATCACAGCTTGGGGACAGATTAGAAATTTGTCTTTACTTTCACTTTAAATCCATTAATTATTACAGGTATTTTTAAGTAATTAAGCGTTTTTGTATATTTTTATTCTTTTTGCTTTCAGGATTGAAATATTTTGAAAATATCACGTATAGCAGTATTTTTACTGCACTCTAAAAATCTCACCCTGTGTGTATATGATATATGCAAGAATGTATCTCTTTGCGTATCTATGTATACATTTACATACATATATTTGTGTTTTATATTACGTGGTGGACCAGCCACCATGGACGTAAACAATGCGTATTCGTCAAAATCGCTATTTTCAGTGTCCACTGCATTTCCTTCTCGACTTAATCATCGAAAATGAGGAATTGTGAAGATTCAATATCATTCGCATCAAACTGTGTGCAATGTGCATGTAATTATATTTATCAAAGGGTCAAGTTAATTAATTTGTAACATAAAACAGTGGAGAATTGCAGATTGGTATAGATGGAATTGGTAATTGAATTCACCGAATAGCAAAGGAGTGATTTCTTTACATAATTGCAATATATCACACATACACTCGCAAAGTTTTATACGAATCATACTTTATCCTATAGCGACAAGAACAATGGACAGCATTCAACGATTGACACCAACGCGAATCGACCGATCTCCTTGAGATCGCCTCGTCGATTAAAGTACAACATGGCTATACATGCGTACATACGAAACGGTGCCAGTATATTGTATATATACTTACAATATACATTATACATCTACATCCGATTCGCAGATTCAACGATTTCTAAAGATACCCAGCTTTAGTCCACACAGAATCTCACTTCGCGTGTTGCTTAGGTAAATGTCGTTTCATATGAAGTGCGAGATGATCGCTTCGTGCAAATGATCGCTCACACACTGCGCATTTGAACGGTTTTGCACCTGTGTGCTTTCGATAATGTCGCGTTAATTCATCGCTTCGCGCAAATCTCCACTCACATTCGGGCCACTGGCACTGGTATGGCTTCTCTCCTGAAATCAGAAATAACGAAACATTTTAATTGAGTATTTCAATTGCATAATATACTTTCTCAGACTACTTCAGTTATGAGCGTTTATAATTTGTTATTCATCAATTTATATAAAAAACAAATTAAGAGCAAAATACACTTTCAAGAGAAGCATAAAAAATGAAATATGTACATGTTTTACAGGATTGTCACGTTTTTTTAATAATTAATCGAAAATGAACCGCCTAATCCCCAAATTCGAATTTGGCGGTATTTATAGTTATAAAATTCACAGAGAATTTTTGATATGCCTCAAATAAGACCTTTTATACACATAAACAAGCTAGCTAGCATGGAAAACGTGAAATCGTAAATGCTATACTAGTTGACTTCGATTCTCAGCAGTCAGTAGCATCCTGGCAAGGTTTTTCTTTTGCAAATTCATTTCGCAAAGTAATTCAAGTAGGAGAGATCTGAATTCAGAGTTCACAAGGTACCTATAATAAGAGTGGTGTTGCTTCAGCCTTCAAAGCCGAAGTGCACGCGAAACCGACGCCGACGAGTGCAACTCGCGCGATTAGGTAATGTTCCTTAGAAGTCAATAAAAACAGAATCGTGATCCTTTCCAGTCGCTAACCTTCTAGTAGCGAATGTATAGTGATCTTTCACGAATATATGTGTACGCGGGCGTGCGACTGTGACCGAACGTTGCACTTAAGGTCAAAAGACATATTGAGAAGCGCGACGCAACTTTGGCATATGTTGGAAACAGAGGAAAGCAAACAATTGCTTTTATCGCTCTTGTCATTGAAAGTTAATGCGGAGTCGTTGCAATAAAATTCGCTTGCCACAGGGACCGCAATTTCTCCCAGTTACGCAATCATTACTATTATTTCGCTTCCATTATCATTTTTCCACTTATACACAGAAAAAAAGGTTTGGTTCGGACAACAAAATAATTTTGTTGATATTTGTGCAACAAAATTTTTTTGTTGGCTCAAGAAAACGTTTTGTTAACTCAACAAATCGTTTTGTTGAACTAATAAAAATTTATTTCAGCCAACAAAACATATTTTGTTGCACAAAATATTTTTTTGAGTGATACCATATTAGGTGTATTATAGTTATATCAAGGCGGCGTCTTGATCGGAAAACCGGGAAATTGGGTTGAACCATCAGACTTTAAAAGATTGCAGAAGATTTTAAGGAGTTATAAGGAGTTATTTCTTTAAAAATCACTTAAAATTAAAAGATTTTTTTTCAAATATTTTACTAGATTTCAATAAGTCATTTTAATAACAGATTATACAAGAAATTATTATTTAACGGTGTGAAAGTTTTTGAGAATTTGTAAATCTGAAAGTGGTTTCAGTGAAGATAAATCTGAATATTGTGGAATGTGCTTAAAGTTGTACTATATAAGATTAATCCAGTTTGTAAATGTGAGCGTTAATTCTTTCAGTGAGCGTTCTCACTTTCATCTTCTGATTCACACCGCATTTATAGTATATTCATATCGGATTTTCTGGCACACGTTATAATAACCGTACCGGTTTCGCGCGAAATGTCACTCGCGACCTGGGGATATAGAAACCCTAGAACCTTATTATGGATGTCAATCGAAAAAATCCGTGTCTATGATTTTTGAGCGGGCTATCGATCCATCGCGATATCGACCGTAAAGGAAGTCATTAGAGAACAAAGCGTTGCTCTTTTGCGATAGATACAATCCCACTTGAGGAGATGCCGCGGTGACCTTTAACTGTAGTACCGCATGCCGCAACGTTCACCTGTATAGGCTACTACATTAGAAAGGAATGTGCCTACATGATTTTCAGCGACTTCGTATACCAAATGATAATCAAATGGAAATAATTCCCTCGTCGATAAGCTTTCCATGCAGATAACGTATTTAAAGTAATTATTTACCGTCGGGAGTTGCATGTGAAACATTATACAGAGAGAGAGAAAACAGAACCTTTTTTCGATTATTTCTAACGGTTAATTGGATTACATAATGGAAAATAAAGTAAATAAACCATCAAGACCTTTTCATTAGCATAGCGTGGAAACGATTACAAACATGAATGAAAGTATAGTGTAAAGTTAAACAAGAACTGTTTTTATTTATAATTTATAACAAGAATTTATAATTTATAACAACTCAATTATAATGGTTTTAAAAATATATAGAATTCAGGCGTTGTCGAAGATGAGATGAAATCTAATGATGATGCAGCGTTCAAATCTCCTCTCCAGAGAGATTCAAACGCTCTTAAAGAGCAATCTTATAAGTTATTTACCCAGGGCCTAAGGAAACACAACTGCTTAACTATATATCGCACCCTGACGATGAAAAGGAGTTTGGAAGTTGTAACTCGATGATGATTAACAAGAAGATGCTCAGGTTGACCGGATATTACCATACAACAATTGGGAATGAGATAGCAACTTATATTCTCGTTCTCCAACGGTTTTCAATTAACTTTCGTGTTCTCTCTGCAACTACATTGTTATTTTCACTGCTACACGTCTAATTTCATAATTCATAAATGCTGATTAAGAAATTTGAGAAAATTGATTTGACTAGACTAGACATGATAAATGAATGAATATATATGTAGGATGCTGGATAGAAAGTGATGGCCTGAATGCATATTATTGATTTTTCTAATTTTTCATTCTAATTGTCAAATCTTTTGCAATCTCATGAAAAATTATTAATACTGGAATTATGATAATATATATTGAATAATTCGGAGTCATTTTCGAGTTGAAAATATTGTATATGTATAAATATTTTCAGATAATATAATTTTTCTTATATTACTTTGGATTCTTTTGTCCCCTTTTTTCTCTTCTTCTTGTGAGTTTTTTGTGAAAGTTGTGCAGAATTGTGTTATTGTTTCGGCTATATAGAGGATCTGAATTTGCATAAAATATACAATTGTACGTGACTAAAAAAAGAATAGAAAAGGAGGATGAGCAGAAGAAGATGCCAAAGTTGGAAGTGTGGATCGGGTTGGAATGTTGCTCGCCTCACGCCCGTCCGCGCTATTCGTGGCGCATTCACGTTTTGCGCTCACTCGCTTCGCTGTATATATAGCGTAGAACAGCGCGCGGTCCAGTGAATGCGTCGATCGCGAAGAGGTGAGGGACGAAATGTTCATTCAAGACGACCGCCACGTGCCCGAGGCTCTCAACCCGTTAACTACCAGTATTTTCATGCCCGACTCCCAATCTCTCGGATCATCCGCAACTATCTTTTCAATGATTAACTTTAAACGGATCAGAGAGCGTAAAACCACTTTATCTCAATGCACCAAGACTCCAATCAATATTTCATAAAAATAAAGAATATCTTAAAAAAAATAATAATTTTCTACCAAATTACATTTTTTTAAGTATAGGTGACATATACAATTTAAATAAACTTCAACGAAACTGAGATATTAAAAAGCTTGGCTAAAAGTAAAAAAAAACCTAAACCTGTCATCAACCCATGATGATTATTATCTACAAAAACATGCTTATAGTTTCAATTTTCCTTAAACAAAACCACACAATCTGAATGTAATTTTTGTTGAAGATCACTTTTGAAGAAAATCTTCGAAATGACCTACATACGTATAAACACACTTCAGTTGCACAATTTTGAAGATTGACGAAATTTGGGACTGTCATGAATTGAGATCATCGAAAGTAGAGACCTCTCAACAGTAAACGAGATAAGAGTTGGAACGTATATATATATATATATTGGAACCATCGAAAGTAAAGATTAACGAATGTGAATGACGCGATTTATAATATAATAGGTATAATTTATCATTTATATAATAATCTTTATGAATATCAAAAAAAAGTTAAATTATTATCAAATAATAATTTAGCTGCACATATTGCAGTGGATTATATTTCGTTACGGTATTATAACACATTACACACCACCAAAACTTCGAAAGTAATTTTTTACAATCCCCTTATCACATAAATCTTCAGGTACACAGAAAGTGGCTTATCTCTCATCGTACGTGCACCCATCAACTAATTATCTATACTGCAGGAGGGAGATATGATTTCACGATAGTATCTGGACGACTCTAGAGAATGAAATTTCAGACTAAATTGGCCAAGTTTACCTTAACAATACTCTCTTATTCTTTGAAAAGGACATGATATCCTCTATAAAATTAAATCTACTGCTGGAAACCTTAACTCTCATCGAACACGAAACACCATTTGTTTTCATTTCCATCGAATTAAGGCTGACATAGAAGCACTCTCCACCAGATTAAAATTCTCTAATTTACCCTTGTTTGATCAACACTGACAAGGAGTTTATGATGGAGTCTGGAACATACATAATTTCTGATATGATCAATTTCGAAATTTTATATCTCTTATCTTTATGTTTATCCATACCAAATTATAGAAACTTCACATTTAAAAGGTCGAGTACAAACTACAAAAGGAAGTAACTATACATTAGTTTTAAGTACTTTCCTTACTTTTAAGTACACACAAATAGTATAATAGGATGTATACAATGTACTGATATCCTCAGATTTATTTGAACGTATATGATGCAAAATTACGTGTATTTACAAAATGTGTACACATATTCACTGATAAGTAATCGAGGACAGGTCATTTTTGACACATCCTGTTTAATTTACCGCATATATACATATCTTTACATTTCAAGATAAAGAAGGTAGACTCAGAGGTGACATTCTAGAAAAAAATTCCCCTTGACACGTTAGATTTGGAGACGAACTCTTGAACCGGTTTGGTTATAATTTATTGCTACACTGAGAGTCAAAATGTTGAAAATTAATAGAAAGAACCTGAGCTTCGGTTTCACTGGTCCTTAAAAACCCTAGTAGATAAAAATTCTTAAATTTCAACTCAGGAGCCTCTATAATATACTCTATACAAACAAAATAAGTGCTTATAAAGTGAGCTTCAATGACCTACAACCTAACATTCTTATAAGTCATAGTAAAATGTATAAATGTGTAGTTTTTGTGACCCTACTAATCTACATCTCTGCGAGTAAACTCTTCTAAAGAGGATGTACTCCACAAAGCACTGAAATTCTTCTAGGCCTCTTATTTGAGAAGACATACAATACAGCTCAAGGGTAATTCATATGTGCCTGAAGCGGATCGTTTCCTGAATATCGAATATGTTTAACCTGAACCTAAAGAATCAAACCTATACTATCTAACAGAATATCATATCAGTATTATTTACAACATATCTGCTCCACTGCTGTCATTATACAATTTTTCATGAAATTCGTTCAATTTTGATGATATTGTGTAGGCGGCAAGTATCAGCACGCAAGTACCACTCGGAAAGTGGTACATACGTCCTATTTACAGATGCCTTTGACTTGCATTCTGCTGGAGAGGCTGGAGAAATGTTTACTGATGTACACGTGTGCGAATCGGTTCTTCACGTGTACTTTTCTCACATATGCTAAGGAGTTGCTCATGCTTCAGGACACGTTTAAGAATGTGGGTCGCTATAACTTTGAGGAACGGAGACGCACTTTCTTGTAAATTAATGGATACTTATATATGAATGCATAGATGTATGCATAAACGTGTTTACACATATGCATGCGTGTTTGTATGAATTTTTATCTTATTCTTTATTATTGAATTTTATATATTGTCTTTATATATTTATCGATAAGAATTTACGTGTATATTTAATATTTATACAAGCAGATATATGTGTTTATATGTAAAAATGACAGAAATATATGAGTTATATGTGTATGTTATATACGGCATACGCCAGATCGCGTACGTTTGTATGCTCGTTAAGTACACAGGTAGATGCGACTATACGTTTACATACAATACATACATCCGACATAGCCACGCCCAACTTACACCATGAAAGAGCGGACAGTTCCGATGCTTTTCGACTCTTTCCTCTTTCTATAGGTGAACTACATACCTAATTAATAGTCGTACAACTCTCATTTTGTCCGCTAGGTTTTTCACTCAATGAAAACCGTAATTGCGAGGGGTTGGAAGAATTCCTATCACGATGTGGGATGATGATATCATAGGATTGATCTGATGGGGTCGCATTTAAGTTAAGTCTGACAGCCGGTCGCGTGTGACTGTTTTTCTACCGGTCTGAGGTCACCTTATCATTTTGATCTCATCAAGCCCCAAAACGCGTGTATGAATTTTCACGTCTTTTACGAGCTTTCTTTCCCGAAAGCGAGGTTCATATCATATAAGGTCCATTCTGAATCTTGATTAGCAAGTGAAGCTAAATAATTTTAAATTTTCTCGTGAATTCAGCTCCGACTTTTTGAAATACTTTCCAGTCTTTTGAATTGACAATAGCTACTGTGATGACTGTTATATGTTCAAATTAGTGATTTTCAAAGAAATTGTTAACGACATTATTAAGCTTTATTTATAAATTTCATTATAAATTTAGCCACTAGTTTCACCTAAGTATGAAAGTATTTCGCAGATAAACACCATAATAGAAATGGGTATTATTTGCAATAGGCACATACGACCTCTCACGTAACGGTAAGGATTATTATTAAAGACGACTCTGCATTTTTTTCAGGACCCAGTAGTAATTTGCATTTCAGTATAGATTTGAGGGCAATTCACGTTTCGCAATACGAGTCGGTGATTAAATATTTTTTGATCGTAAAAATCTTCATTCGCATCTGTGTGTAATTTTATGGGGATGTAGACACATGTAGAAAGTCTATGGTATTTTTTTAGAAACTCACCAGTGTGTATTCTCTGGTGTGCCTTTAGGTGTGAACTTTTCGTGTAGACTTTCGTGCATCCTGCAAGCAAAAATTAGAATATAGAGTATTATGGACTAGATTCTATGAAATTTCTTTAAATCTTTTAAAATATCCTTGAAATCTATTAATATTTCTGATATTTCCCCATACTAACCCATGAAGTCACAATGATGCACTCGTCGTTTTTCCAGCTCAGGATTGTTTCTCCTGTTGAATTTGGTAAGAGATTGCGGCTGCATTCTATGAGGTGGGTTAATAATATTGGGTTGAGGGTAGGGTGGCGGGGGTGTCCGCCTCGGAGGTCCCCCGAGAGGTGAACCAGGATCGGAAATTGGCGGCGTCAAAGGTGACACGTACATCAACCTCGTCATCGATCCATACAACGCTGGCGACGTCGTATTTGCATTTGCTTGATGATTTGGTTGTTGCTGCTGCTGTTGCTGATGATGATGGTTCGTCGACGAATCATTATTATTGTTTGTGCTATTGCTCGTCGGGAATATCTTAAACGCCGTTGTTCTATGGTGTAAAGGCACAGGTTGCCCACTTGCAGAATGCCTGCTTCCAAAGTTCGGATTACTCGCAGGTCCTTCTAGCAAATGCAGGGTGGGGTTCGAAGGTAGGGGTTCAGTTTTTATTTCCACGGGGGATAAAACAGGTGAGGTCACGTCTTCCGTTTCCAGCTTGACGTGCGATTGGGAGGCTAACATGTCCGCATTTTCGGGGTCCAGCTTCTGGATGCTGGAGGTGATGTCCTCCCAAAGTGGTGGCCTGAGGAAGACGTCATCATCTCCACCTCCACTACCCGTTGATTGACTACTTCTGGGCGACACAAAACTTGCCTGGGGTCGACACGCCGGATTTCCGACCTCAAAAAAGTCATCCATGTGGACCGAAGGGTCCCTCGTGTCCTTCTCATCATCATCCAGCTTCTGTAGTCTGTCAAGATCTTGTCTACACAATAAGGTATCCAAGTCCGACGTCTGAAAAAAAAGAAATGATTCTTTTTTAATAACTCTATTCTGAAATTCTCCATATTCTGAATTTTTTCAACTTATTCTAAAAACATCAATACGTTCAAGAAATCTATTATAATTCCCTTGCAAAGCAGTTTAATGATGTATGCATCATTTTTATTGAATCAGCTATTATGATTTGCCTATAATTATTTAAAAAATATCATTTTAATGTTCGAGGTATATCATATATGAGATTCTACTGAATGATTATGAAATGCTGGTTTATAGTTTACCGTCGGGAACGGGAAGGTATATCTTAGGCACATCAGCACGCGTGACAAACTTGCTGGTTTGTGCGTGCGTGCATTCACACATAGGAACACGGATTTTAAAAAGGTGAGAGGCAAACGAACGAGTGACTTGCAGTATGTTGATCACGGCGCAGGACGCTGCCGTTAATATGCAATGAGCATAACCGCATCGTACCGAATCGTGCCGAATCGCTGGTGTAAGTGTCAGTCAGAAGAACCTTTTCTTTGACATGAGGTCTGCCACATGAGCAGTCCTCCACACACAAAAAGAGAGAAAGCGAAATAATAGGATCAATTAGACGTTTTCAGGGCTTACATTTTCATCTCCATTTGATAAGTCCAAGATCATCACTAATCAGTATTTTTAGACTTTTTCAGTGAACAATATTTTTGGAATAACAGAGCCAAACACTCCATAAAAAGATTACCTCTCTCAATATTCTTGCAGAAAAATCTTGTTGAAATATGCATAAACATTCTATAATTTAGATATTTCTATTAAAATTGCTCTCTGGCATTGGTATAATATGTTACTGACGCACCGCTTGCAAATAATTATATCCTCCATCGGTAGAATATCGTTTTAAAATGAGAAAAATTAAATAATAACATTCCCTTTTGTGTGCATGTTTAAATCAACAATCTTACCGTTAGGTTACATACTAGCATTTCTGGATAACTGCTTGGAAGCTGTAGTATTTGTATAATTTGCGAGCTCTTTACATTGCGCATTGTAATTGAAATAAGAGAATTCCGTTTTGTGAGATGTACATTTGTAATTCCTGATAATTAAGATGTTACTACTGTAATATTATTAAAATATAATATGCTATTAATACCACCGTTACTCTTACATAAATAATCTTATACTGGCAGAAATAAGGAATAAATCATATCCATTCTTTTTTATGTGACTTAATCATATAAATACGAAACAACTTCGACCCAGCGTGCAGCTTGTGATTTCTTCGACCGCTACTGAGGACATGACAGATTGACGATTGGTCGATTTCGATGATTTCGATATAAATGGTTATTGTGTTTGTCCAACTCTAAATAAAAAGGACGAAGTACAGACGATCGTAGGGCAACAAGGCCCGAGCGATGCTGCGTCATTTCTCGTATGATTTGTACGCGCACAACACCGCCCTCGTGTTGTTCCTCCTACTTTTATTTTTTTATTTTCTTTTTCTTCATGCACCACTCTGGGCCACGAATGGCGTACATAACATTTTGAATATTTTAATGCACACTCTACGGACATGCAGTACAACGCCCCTTGGACGCTCGACTATGGATGAGCGATGTTTCCCTCGAACAACCCCCGCGAATTCATGATGCACAACGTATAACTGCGAATGCGCAAATCAGACTTATTATTAAAGTTTGCAGAACAATAAAGCATTCTGCTTATACGCAAATATGAAATAACCTGATGGGAATTATATATGAAACAAACAGGAACTTGTGAAAAATACTGTAATGTTGTTGAACATGATGATAATTGATTTTGATAGACCTAAAAGTGTGTGATGACCTCTTTGGGGCTGGGACTGAAAAACTCACACGATTGCTCGCCATGACGATTCTCTGATATTTTCGTCGCAGCGATAATAACAGAGTTGAGTGCGAAACTTCGTCCGTCCGGCTATTACTGGCGGTAATCATAGACACAGGGTCAATCGGGTTAATAACGCGTTCTCGAATCCGTAAGGACACCCACGCCGTGCGTGAACGAAGCACGCGAACTCGAACATAATAATTTGGGATAAAATCCTACGTGGATTGAATCAATATTAATTTTTAGTACTCCAGAGGCCTAGTTTTGCTTTCTTCCATTCAGCTTTGAGTAAATTGTACACATTTTATTATTTACGGAATTACTATGGCATATTTAGTCATCGTAGTACCTATTGTCATTAAAAAAGGTGATTTTTTTATCAATTCTAAAAAAGTTGGAGCAACAGAATGGAGATATTAAGAAATGTAGATAAAAGTAAAAAAAATCCTTGACCTCCAATCCAAGACCAAATTTAAATTAAGAATTCAGAAGAGTTTCAAAGGAATCAAACAGAATTAAAGAAAATTCTAAACAATTCGATATCAAGATGAATTTAAAGAATTTCAAGAGATTTGACAAGATTTGAAAGTTTTTTTTTTTAAGGATTTTAAAATTTCAATTCGTGACCAAAAAATCGCTAGTATGAAAATTGATGAAAAAAAGATCTGGTCAATTATAATGAACACTAACGTTTAAATTTGATTAAAAATAAGTGGATTTGTATTCTTTCTTGGTGTAAAAAGGTACGATATCAGGAACAATGTTGACAGTAGTAACGGACTGTTCCAGCCAGACTCGGCTCATCTGCTGCGTCTGACAGCATCAACTGCTACTACTGCCGATCAACCCTTGATCACATATTTTAAAAGGAAGAGAAACCTCAATTTCATATAAACTAATATGACACCTTATACTTATACATGGAAGAATAATTTACAGAGAAAAAGTAGTTTGCAAACTTTTTGTGCCTCATGATGAATTTGGATGGGAACATTTAGGCTTCAATCTTCAAAGCGCAATATTCATTTAATTCTTTATGAGAGCTAACAGTGTATGATCGATGCGATTCCACGTCATTGGTGCCAAGTAGAACAAAGAAAAGAATCATAATGGAGAAGGAAGCAGCCATTTTGTACATGGTAACGAAGCGTGGCGCGCAGAAGCGAGCAAACCGAATCAATCTGGTGAGACCACACCCTTTGACCTAAAGCCGCATTATCCTGATAAATATGGAGGAAATGTCGAGCGAACAATAAGCTCCCGTTATCGTCATTATCGTCGTTTGGATCGTTAACCAGCTTGAATCCTTCACGCTTTACCGATGCACCTAGCACTCGCTGAAAAAAAATATATATGAAACCACTCATCCGAATAGACTATTATCTCTATCAAGTTTCTCATTGAAAATTACCATTTTACACTACGCACAAATATTGGCAAATACCTCGTGCCTGGAATAAATTCCTCCACAAAATACTTCTGTACACTCATATTTTCATTAAATATTTAAATGGAAATATAATGTCAGCTCCTTTTATATATATATATTTTTGATCAAATAAGATTCTACATTCTGTGAATCTTGTAAAGAATAGTTAGAATCCTCCTTGAATTTAGGAAAACGAATGTTGTAAGATTTTGTCACTGTTCTGTAAAATGAGCACATTTTCTTCGTTTTGCAAAAATACTAACACATGCTAGTATATTTAAATATTCCATCGTAAATATTTCAAGAAATAATAAAGCCAATAAAATGAAATGAAGCTTGTAATTCGAATTATTTATAATTATTTCTTGAATCATCCTGCATAATTTTAGTACGACTATAAAATTTTGAAAGCAATTTTTACGCGTTTTATCTTTGGATAAATCTAGCCTGATAAATGAATTTATATATAGCGTTTTCACTAACGCAAAAACATAATCGTAAAACTGTGCAGAGTTTTTACGACATGAAGCATAATTTGCGACGTCCTTCGAGTAGTGAGCCGATAGTTTATTCAAACGATAGCGACAGCAAGATGGGTGTCGTTCGCTGCCGACGCTACTTTTGCTCAAGACAACTGACGGGGGTGGGTGGTCGAGAGCGATGGAGGTGTATGCACAGCCTATATGTCGTTAATTTATTATCATTATTTTTTTTATCCTCGTCACGGGCAACAAAGTCACTGCATGCTTTCTGACCAAGATCATTTTCTCTGTATATTCTTCATAATCCCTTTCTTCTCTCCATTTATACATGCTTGCTTATTTTGATTTTCTGCATCGATTTCCTGTCAGAAAATGTTACTGGCAACTCGACTCACAATGATATTTCATTCCTACACTCACACAAAGCTCTGGTTAGAATAACCAGAATAATTCTGATTATTTTAGCCAGAAAACAGTGTTAAATATGCTTTTATATAAATATAAAGGTATACTGATAAGATTTTAAAGGATTGCAACAGATTTTAAGCAATTTCAAGAGATTCTTAAGAGATAATTTAACCAGAACTTTTTTTTTAAGAGTAAAATATAAAAAGATAAATCAGAATGAAGAAAGTTTGAAAAGAAATTGAGAATTAAGCGTGATACATATTATTCCAGAGAATATCACTTGCAAATCGATTATAATTTTCAATCTGGTTTTACTATATATCATGCACCGCACCTGTTACGAATGAACTTTATCTAAGTTTAAAAGGGGTTATCTTTCTCTTCTTTTTCTTCGTTGCTTAGAGAAAGCATTAATAGAATTAATTACCCGCCCGATATGTCCTGCAGGCATCGATTCGAGGCGTTCTTGAGATACAAGAAAGATATAACGCGCGTTCAGATGCGTCGCTAATAGTATATATATATATTGCAATCTGTAACTTTCTTTTTCTCTCCTTTGATCTCAATCTAGATCGTTCGGTGAAAATATAAACTTTTCAAGTTTAATTAGAATGATACCAATGTTCTTTCAGACCATATATCAGCATACAATTCTCCTGAATAAAAACCATCCAGTCATTTTTTGGATTAGTTATTCGTAAATTATTAAGCGTATCAAATTTATGAATAACGAATACAGGAATAAGAAATAAATAAACAAAATCGAATGCACTGTCATTCGAATAGAAATTATTATTTGTTATTCGCGATAAAATTTTACTCTTTTGTTTTTATATTTTCAAAAACGTTAATCGAATTTGATTTTGCCTAACTCTGCCCTCAAGTTAGTTACGTGTGTATTAAGTATCTATTTGCGGACCTCTTGCTAAACAAATATGTATATATATTTCATTTATATTTCATGTTTACTTTCTCTCTTATCCAAAGGTCCATTCAAGAATACTTCTGAATCTCCATTCAAGATTACCGTCACGTTAAAGGTGTAAAAGGAAGTAGCATTCACCTTTTACAAGAACTCTTTCGAATATTCCTTTTCTCTCATAAAATTATACTCAGAAAGATCTGGGATATAATAATTTACGTAACCTGAACTCACCTAAAAGAGAAAAAAAAACATTCTATAACTTCTTTAATTTCTTCAGATTAATATGAAAGAACTCCCAATATCTTTTTATAGCAAAAATTGCTCAAAAGCCTCGGGAGTTTCATTCAAAAAATAGTAAAGTATCAGCCGTTGAAACAAGATACTTTGTAGCGAGTTATCAAAAGAAAGTGACTCTATAAATTTCCAAGTTTTGTGCTAAATAGAAGCTAAACTTCAGAAAGCAGTGTGGTCCTCTTAAATAAAAAGATGCTGGAAGGTTTCGCATTTTTTCAGACTTCTGTCTCAACATCAACCTTGAACGTCCTTTCCTGAAATCTTATTTATAAATCTTTTCTCAAATTGACTGAGGACGTGTTCAATATAAGTAAGAGACTGCTAGGGACTGATCGTGCCATGCTCGATTCGCGAGTTGCACGCTGCAACGTGCACACGTTGATTCTATCTCGCCATTCAACCGCCTAAGGTAATAAAACTCCAGGTCCATTATTTACTTGCATTATCGTTATTTTACGCCCACGAGTCTCGTATTTATGGTGAAATTATTCAGCATTATTTCTCAGATATGAATAAGATGGTAGATCCTTGAGATAAATAGATCTTGGCGCGAGAACCTCCTCCTAATGGTGGGCTAAAGCCGCATCGCAAGTACTTATACAATACATATGTAAGTCTATTCCTCTATTATTTTCTCGGATTTTCGCCCTTTCAAGAGTATCGATCTGTACTTCAGTAACCTAGTCGTACTTTCATTCCTGCCTGACCGCAGAAGATTCTCTGGAATCTCAATGCCTTATTGACTCAACAAGAACTCTAGATACAAGCTTATCTTTCTATCCTTAATTGAAACTCTCTTCAAAAGATTCCCATGACATATATTTTGCTTAGAAAAAAAAAATACTTCTAATAAATATCTCGAATTTAGCTAACAATCTCTCATTAAATTACAAATACTAAGTATATATTATAATCAAGGCGACCTTAAGAACAGTGATTTGCATGTTAATGATACTTTTTTTTCTACATTTTTTTCGAAATGTAACGTTTTCTAGTTGAGTCGTGATTTGTGCAGATGGCATATTAACAAAGTCATTTCAGCACATTACGTTGGCTACCCGCAAAATCACGAGTTGCTCGAGGACATCGCACTTGGGGTTCGCGGGACAATACTTTTGAAACACGAACGTCTCCGAGCATAAAATGACTTAATGAATATGGGCATGCGACGCATTACAGAGTATTAAAACGTGTGCGTGGGCACATCCACCTCCTGACTTGACACACCGGCGCTCGTGTTACCTAATATAAAACACGTGCCCCAAGACCGCACTTACTGACTCTTTCCAGACCCGTTCTGGACAAGTCCGAGTCTGACTCTGGCCCTCGCCCTCGCACCTTGGGGCTATATATGAAGCACGTGCCGTGGTTAACCGGGTGGCTCTCTTTGCTGGCACAGTTTGCCTAGTCACAAGGACAACCATCCTCCCTCATCAATATATATTTTCAGTCAATTATACCCTAAACGCTCTATTCAACCAATTATAATGGAACATCATCGATCATTCTATATCTTTATCATATAAAAGTGACTCGACGGGTTCGACTACATTTCATAATTAACTTCAATTCATTAAACATAATCATGTTAACATTAGACACAACTTTTAAAAACATTAAAAATTGAGAAGCTTATACAAATATACACTTTTTTATTCTGCTGCTAATTTAGTATGAATATCTATGGATATTTAGGATTAATATCTAGATATTTAGGATGAATATCTAGATATTAAGGGTGAATATATGGTGACATTAAATTCTTTACTATCTGAATTTGTTCTCCGTGCGCTATTTCTTTATCATCAAATTCTGGATAGTCCTCATGTAAAGTTGAATTATATGATTATAGGTGACTATTTACTGCACATTTTGAATCTAGGACTCATGTACATGAATTGAATTGGATAAACTATGCAATCGCGGGTTATAAATTTCAATTATCGGTACAGAGAAGATGGAAGCGATAAGAGATAAGGTACCACGGAGTGGAGTCGCGAGAGAGATAGCAGGGTGAAGCTGTCGATCGGCTGTCGTTTACACATTTATCGTGGTTATGGGTTGAATTGCAGTTAGCCTGGAGTGAAAGATTGCGCGGTGGCGCGTGTGAGTCATACTATACTATATGGAAGTAAAGCCGTATAGTGGGCACTGGGGAACGATCCTGTGGAAGCAGAGGAAAGGTGAGGCATTTGCGGCAAGCTGATGGTGCATTAGTGTGATTACAGAGTTTCTGACTCTGGAGGAGCTAGTCATCGAAGAACCGGAGTCAGCTGGTCGAAACTCAAGCTGCCGCCCTACGCATTCCCCTTATAATTCGCACCTGGTGCTTTGATTCTATCGCTATTATATGGGAGGCGGCGATTGCTCTCCGATTAAACACTCAGACAACATCAACATTAGAACTCTAATGAGAGCGGCTGCTCTCTTCGATTCACACACTATCTATACCTCCTGATATTGCCACACATGACACCCACAAGAATTATTATTCCTGCCAACGAGAATCTTTATGTCGAATGTTTATAATTGCTTATCTTTACTTTAAACTCTGTACTGAAATAGTTTACATTACACAACTAGCTGCAAGGCGTGCAATTCATTTAAAAATCTGCTATATAATGTAACAGGAAAAGGTGTATATATGAGAATACTATTTTTCAGTTTCAGCCCCAGGGGCAATGAAAAGAAAAATAGGAATTGCGAATGACATTTATTCTAGTATTTAATTGTACTGATCATTGCCATGGAGAGATATCATTTTTTGATGAAGAGACCATCACAGATATCTCAATTACTTTGTAAGTATCGAACACTTACGAACACTTACGTGTCAACATTATGGTTCAACATTGAACGCCGATAGATAAATGTGCGAATAATCCTTGGATATATTGACTCCTACACGCTGCTATCGCAATTAAGATCATGTCACGTTTATTTTTATTCAATGTCACGTGTGAGACTTCGTCCGCGGCTTCAACTTTTAAAAAGCAATCAGCGTATTTCTGATCGGTAAAGTTTAGTGTTCGCGATGTGATCTCAGATTTAAATGTTCCTCCGTCACAACATAAATTGTCGCCTTTATCTTCCACCAAGATTGTTGTTGTGGATTTGTTAGCCAATTATGTAGTGATAGTTAATCACTGTTCTGCTGATCAAATGTCTAATTGCAGTAAGAAGAGCAAGACATTCATCAAGAATTTCTTCGAACGTTTGGAATAAATGATTCGACGAGAAAAATATCCAAAGTGACATATTATATGTATAATGATTAAGTGCTTAATCATCTTCGTAAGTGCGTTACATTTAATTAAAAACTACATTTAATTAAAAATTAGATTATCACTCGATAACCTAATTTCTACCACGATGGAAATCTTTCAAGAATATGCTCAACCCGTCTTTAATCTTACTCAAACCTTAAATCTATAAGAAGCGAACGAGCAGTTTATTATATAGGTAGCCTATAAAAATGTCTTCTTCCAATTATTCTCCGCATTCAATGAATTATTATTATTGCGTGCAAAATGACTACTCGCGTGCAGTTCAAAAGCTGTGGAAAGGTCGAGCTCTAGGAGTCGCTTCGTGCTGGAAAAAGTAATTGCTCTGTAACCCTATAGTGTTGTCGTTCCGGTTAGAGGGACGTTACATGTCTAATACCTCAAACTCCCGTAAACTGCGGACTCCTGCTAATGCACTTTTAATTAATTAAATGGACTGATGGCTCCTACCACCCCGATTCCTGTCGCCCCATTTTGACTTGCTATGACCTCGCGTGCCAGCTGTCTACTTCATGCTCACTCAGTGCAAGCTCATTTCCAACTTTGGTGTTGTATCGCCTATCTTACGTTACCCCTCGTTTATTTCTCAGGTCAGATCGCAGGACACCCTCGGGTCAACGACGTTCGTGCATCACGACCCCGTTGATTTGCGGTAAAAAAAGGTTAAACCCCCTTTAACTTTGTTTGCTTAGGTCTATTAGATTACCAGAGGTATTCGTGTGAAACATTTCTGTTGACTTTTTACGTATCGATTAAATTCTCGGGAAATTTGGTAAACACGAACTGAAACACACCCCACATTTTTCAATGTGCTCGATATTTTCGAGATATTTGCGACAATATAGGACATCTTAATTTGATGTGAGCAAAAATAAGTCAAATAATAAATATATTGATACATGCAAGAAAAGTAGTGTTGCATTCGAGCGATAGTTGACGAGAAACATACGAAACGAGAAAGAGTCTCGTTCAATTGTCAAAATTATCGTCTCGGCTCGTCCCGTTTCCACGAATGTATAACCGAGCGATTTTTAACCCAGCAACATCGAGTAATTTGGACATTTTGAAATATAAAATAACAATAATTTTTTATCGTGAAGAAAATGTATATGGCATATATGGTTTAAACAAAAGTTTTTAAAAGAAATTTTTCAATATTTTCAATCAAAATGTACTTCAATACATATAGTTAATAAAACATAAATATGAATTATTGTAAATCTGCTAAGCGCATTTTAAAGAACATACAGTATAAATTTTCTAAAAAGATTAGGTACTGACATATACTTTCAACGATAATTAGAAATTGTTCAAGTATTTTCAGTATTTTATAGATGTTTTCTAAGAAATATGTGACTGAAAAAATTTAAATAAGATTTAATACGGATATCCAGCTTGAACGCTACGTTTATATCAAGTATAAACATTTTAATAAAGAAGGTTAAGTTAATAAAAATAAGATATTGTAAAATTTAAAACATATATAATTTATATAATTATATTGTTCTTGATTGTAGGCTCCTCATAAGATGAATCATTTCTAGTGTCATCCTCGGAATTTAAATTTTTGTCCATTTTGTATTTGGTATTTTTTTAAAAATATTTGACAACTAAAACGTCAAAATTTGAAGTAAGTTGACAACTTCTCTCTCGGAATGACGAGACGATCCGACACGATACAAACAAAAGATTTACCGAGTATATAGTATCGAAAAACATTTTGGGAATAGAGTGAAACGAGCGAGATCACCGATTTTCTCGGCTCGAATGCAACACTAAAGAAAAGAAAGAAAAAGAATAAGGAGAGGTATAAAGAAAGTATCGTCAGAGAACTTCATCTGTAATTTGAAGAATTACATTTGACAAGTATATTAAGTGTTGCACTAACTGGCAAATCGATCCAGATTCCAACTTTTTGTCAAGCCTTCTTCCACAGTTACTCAAGTGGGATAGCGAGTAGAGCTCAGAATGCAACTTTTTGTCGTCACTCATCGACGTTTGATGAATTGACAAGCACTCAACTCGTTCAGCTAACTACCTACATAAGTATCTTTTGTCTTGACAAGATGTTCGTATGACTCGGTTTTTTTGCTGATGCTTTTTAAGGGGAGTGAGCGAGTCTCGGAACCGCGTGGTCGATTTGTCGTGATGAACCGATGTGAGTAACGCACAAGGCAGCAGAAAGCGGGACCACCCGAAGGAAAGGCCCAGCGGGTCCCCATCTCCCTCCAGGCTGCATTATGCCGCGCTATGCCTCCGTAATTAAACTCGCCGATGACATTGATTTAGCTACTTCTCCGCTCTACATGTTTCTGCGAGTGGCTACCCCTTATCCACATATATTTCGTTTGGACGGATGAAACGGCCTTACCGAGACGACGCAGGTACTTTAAACTGGTAATGTGCTCATTTTAAATGATATTTTTAGCTAAAACGACAGACGCAATGTATAAAAAGAAATTTTCAACTACGTGAAGTCAGTTTAGATCGATTCGTATAGGAAATGACTGAACATTTTTAAACTCCTTGAAATGACCCAAATATCTATAGTGATAATCATGTTAGAAAGTCAGAAACTTCATCACCTGTCAGAGATTCTGCTTTGCATTTAGAGCGAGTTTTAACTTGATAAGAAACGAAAGCCTAGTGTAACTATAAGTGTAATTAATTTTCTACTTTAACATGATAAATGGGATTAATTAAAATCTGAATCACCTCTTTTCCAAATAATGCCTCACTGGATAAGAAAAAGGATGGATTTTAGAGGAGTAAATTAGTAGGTTAACGTCTATCAAATTGTATCAGAAGGAAGACATTAATTGAAGATATTGTATCGTCAGATATAATTTGATTTGGGCGTGATTCCTCTCCATGTATCTCAGAAATCGAACTGGTTTCAAAACGATCTCGTGCACATGACGTCAACCTTCATTAAGACCGACTGGAACGTGTATCACGTGTGCACCACTGTCTGAACTTTGACGCAAGATTTATATGCGTCCTGCAAATAAGGGCCTTTTTAAATTTATATTTATGTGATACGCTTCCTTGGACTATGCTGTAAATTTGCACACCTTACTTTCGGGAAGAAATTGGCTAGTCTATTTGAGATTCAATTGTGCTACGACTTATGTTAAAGAGATTTTAAGTTATTATTTTATGTTAGTTCAAATAAGTTGGCACAATAAATCATCATATAATATAATATATATATATATATATTACCACAAACTATCTATTGATAATATTGAATTATATCAAGAATATTTTTATTCGATGCTTGCAAATATGGTCCAACGTCTAATTGTAGCAATCTATTATTAAATAGACTGCTATTGACTATTATCAAATACTTGTCAGATAGTTGTGGTTGTGGCTACCACAAATTGCATTGGTACCATATTTCACTGCTTCTACGATTGTCACAACCATAACAATTTTTCTGTATATCTTTAAGACTAAAAGGGATAACATCTATAAAGAGCCCTAGATTTCTTGCTAAATGTTTGAGGTTTTATATTCAATTAGTTGAGGACTCGGTTTGCCATCTTGAAAAGTGCAGCCACAGTAGGTAGGTAGCGTGGCTAAGGTGCAGGACGATTAGAATGAATGGCCGTTATAAATCAGGTCCCTTGTTGCTAGTATAAATGTATACAGGGTGTCTCGTGCTGGTGTCTCACGCTTTTTCGTATGGTGCGTATCTCTTCGCTCGTTAGAAATAGAGAAGAATTTATTGGGAGGAGAAAGAAGGATGTTTATTCCAATGCTGATGGAAAGATACCTCTTTCAAATTCGGCCCATTCATTCTCGTCCGGAATAGGAAACTAATCAGACTGCCCTTCGGTAAATGTGTACGAAATATTGAAATTAAGGGAGACTTGTACAAGGTCCGAAGTAGAAAGAAAAAGAGTTGCTTTTGCTTGCAAAATACATGATCAACTTATTTAAGGGTAAAGCGAAATTCTAGAATATATACTACCAGTCAGAAAACTATTCACCTGTTTCTCCATGATGAAGTGACTGTCAAATTTTTTTTAAAAGATATTGTTTTTTAATTGTATTGTAAGATTTTATGGATGTTATCCTTGAATTAGATTGAATTTACATTCAATTATCGAAATAATATGATCACAAGAGATATATTTGCCAGGGCGAAATCGATTCTGTCTCATTGATGTTTGGGAGTAATCAATAGCTACGATCAACAACTTCCGCTTTCTATATGACAGTTACAAACGACATCGATAACCTTAGCTCTATAGAGAAGTGGGGCGAGGTCAAGATGTGCCCCGAAGCTGAGGAAGGTATATGGTCAGTGGAGGTATGAATGAAAGAAGGAACCGTTCATAAATTAATGATTGCGCATCTCATCTTCTCCAACTTCCGTGCTGTCCCTTTTTACACCATGTCCTATCAGAGGATCATGAAGATGGAAAAAAAAGGATTAAGTAAAAGAAGCAAGAAAGATAGGTAGACAGAAGAAAGAGCTATTAGGACCCATAAGGCAAAATGAGAAAGTCAAGAGTGAGCCAGAGGCAAGAGAGAGAGAGAGAGAGAGAGAGAGAGAATGGCAAGGTGGCGAGGGGGAGTGAATTGGACTTGAAAGGGGGGTTAGGAGGTGAGCAGGAAGGGGAAAGGACCGGTCGGAACGAGTAACCTTCGTTGAAAGTAATGGTGACATTCCGCAATCCCCTTTGCTCGGTTCGTTCATCCGTAGCTCAATGCTTCATGCCCGCGAGGATGCGCACAAGATCGCGCGCGGCAGTGCTCGTTATTAATTCCAAGATGCGTGTCAGAAAATTCATACGGAGCCTATCTGCCACTCGAATCGAGCCAAGTCGATGAGCCACAGAATAGGATTATGTTATCCTCGTTAATGAGATCGCATCTGGTACCTAAGGTGGACGGCTCTCCGCACAGTGTCCGGATCAACTTGAGGTATATGTATGTGAAGGTATATGTGGTATACGATACGGTATTCAAGTGTAAAGTATAATACACTGGGTGTTTCGAAATTACTGCGATTCAAAAGCGTGGGCGGGATCCCCCGGACGCTTCCCCGTTGGGATCAATCCCAAACGAGGGACCACGTCCGGATATGGCACAGATGGAGAGCCTTATCTTTGGTCTCGGCTTGTCCAAGATTAAGGACCCAAAGAGGGATCACTGGTGACCAACAGATTCTTATAATCGTCGATGAACCTTGAAGATGACTTCAGCAGAATGACAGAAATATTCAGGGGTGGGCTACTGATTTTATGTTTAGACACTGATGTAGTTTTTTACAGGTGAAAGCATCCACAGCCATCACAGCTATTTCACCTATTTTGGAAATTGTTGAACTTTTTATTATTGGTATTATAGGATAATTCTTGGTCATTTCCGGTTTGAAAAAAAATTTTCTGGATACTTAATTCAGTTCACTTTGAATTCTCTTTGAATTTAACGACAATAGGTACTGTAATGACACTGATGACTGTATTCACTTGAAAGAGGTGGAATAATTATAAAACAGGTGCAAAAGATGCTGGAGGTAATTTAAATTTTTGCATAGATTAGTTTTAGGTCACCTTGTATGCAGAATAGAGAGAAAGAGAGACCTGTTAAATCTAGAAAGAGCCTTGTCTAACCCGACGGCTCTCAGTATGTAATCTTTGTTCAAACACCTCTATTTGTAGATTCCCAATGACTTCAGGGAAAAGGAGAGTTTCCTGTTTTACGACGTCGTGAGTCAATTCTGGACATACGCACACATGAGACCAGCACTCGGTATCGATAGATTATTCCAAATATCGTTTAGCTTTATTGAGTAGTAATTCGTGTAAGAAAATATTTGACATTAAGATATAGTTTTTGAGTGTCTATCTTTTAAAGACAGATAGGTCGGATCAAGTATCTTTAATAAAGTGAAGTATGTTTTAAAAGATAATATTCTATTAAATGAAACATTTATATTGCTTCCTCTTATGAAAATGTCTGCACTCTTACTTTATTTCAAGTATTGCATTCCAAAATCGCAGCATCTGTAATTGCAGTTCTTTAGAAGCTAATATTGTACTATTTATAAATAAAAGCTCCCATTTGAACCTCGATCCCTTCCTCCAGAGAGTGTTATCACGTCCACAACTAGAAGCGATACGTGTAAAGCAGCCTTGTTAATGTCACAGCAGGTATTCGAGCAGCAATTAAAAATAATTGCCACTCTTGTGCTGGATATTACTCAAATATTAGCTGCTAAAGACGTTGAAACTATAATATCCAGTTAAGATGAGAAAGTAAACATAGTTACTACTCGATGGATTAATAATATATATAAATATCAAAGTCTTTTAAAGAATTTTGTGTACTGTTGATTCTTGATCAAAGGATGAATATAACATTAGACCCCATTTCTTTCAAAGATAAACGACTGAATGGAAATTGCTGGTAATAAGTGAACTTTTTTTGACACTAAGTGTGAACATGCTATTTTCTATAGTGGAAGTTGTCACTTCCGTTAAAAGGTAAATAAAAGTAAATGAAAATTAATGGTAATAAATGGACTTCTGCACTTGGTGTCTCTTCGCTTGAACTCCCTTAAATCTTGAAAATCACAAAGAGGGTTCGAAAATCGTCAAAAAAATGAGTACATAAATAAAAAAGGACAACCCTTTATATGAAAAAAATTCTCGGAAATAGGTATTAATCGTTATCTTTGAATTCTAGTGTAAAGCAAAACTCCGTGAGTCAGGACTGGAATACTTTTGTTGGTCAACACGGTTCTCTGGAGACGTGCGTGTCGTTGTGAGTCCACCTAGTATGTTAATTCGCGCTGATGACCCCATCAGAGAACATGCTCACCGCTGAGTGGATAAGCGAAGTTTTCGTTCGTTTCATTCCTTCATTCGCGTGTGTGGATATAGAAGGATACCTGGCAAGCCGCAGAGGCCAATCGCCGCCCTAACTCCGATCCTTCTATTACACATAAACGTGCTATTTTCAATTATAAATTTTATAATAATGTATACTTTCTGTACATGCTATACATATAAATGTACATAAGTATATATTATATATACAACTATATGTACACAGCAACTTCGCCATTGCGACCAATCGATTTAAAATTAATCGTAACGGAGTTGCTGCCGCTTCTTTAAACCTTCTTCAAACTAAAGCTTATAGGCACCACGGGCGAGTCTAACGGGATACTCCCTATGACCGCGCTCAAGGCACTGCATCGCTCGGAGTATGCGAGTAAATTCGCAATTCATCAAAGGTAACCCGCAGGATGTGAAATAAAATATGATTTGGATGCAGGTGATTAAATCTTATCTCCACGTGAAGGGTTATATCTACTGTCACAACAGTCTTAAGTACCCATTGCCATAAAGTATATTTCATATGTGTTATAGCGTAAAAAGTAAACTTTACGGCAAATAGGACTGTCAGCGTTTTGACAGTACGAGCCTTCATATTGCAACTATGTTAAACAATAAATTTTGATGTCTTCAAAGCGGAAGCAATCAAGTTTTATACTTTTAAATTGGAACACTGTAAAAAAAATGTGATTGTATAACGTTCGTATGTATGAAATACGATTATTCCATAAAATCATCATTATTCTAATATGAAACAATGTTTTTGATTATATTACAATACTCATGAATATAAAAGCAGAAATAGACGTATTAATTTAATAATTATACAACTGGTCTAAGTAGCTAACGTTAACCGTTGTCTTTATCTTTATAGCTGCAATTTCAGCCAGTTTTTGCAGCACTAACTGTAAAGAGTGTATAATCGTATACTTTGAAAAAATCCTAAATCACCGACTTTAAAGCAATGTATCATTAAGATAGTATCATTGAGTAAAAACACCAGGTTGAACCGGATTCTGCAATAGTGTTCGAGTCTAATTGTACGATATGATATTGTTTTTGGAGACTTTCGAGCTAATAAAACTATCAACTTGATTGCATCTACATCTTAGTTACTAATTTACTAGAGTTTTTGCTCTTTTGAAACTATGAGACGATATATTACCAGTCTCAGCTCTTCTGTATCACCATGATATCACTATTTCTTTAGTCCGATAAAAAATTAATACCTTCTATATTAATATATCAGTGCACAAGAAGTAATGCAATATCTACCAAACTTTTTCTTTTTGTTCACATCCAACAAATTAACGATACCCTTGATAACCTTATCTTATATGTATACAGGGTTACTGGTGTTATATACCACGTTATCATTGGTTGGTGAAAGAATTGAGCTGCAGGCAGCTCAGCTTAGAAACACAATGAGACAATCAAGAAAGCGGATGATGGAAAAGATAGGTGGACGGATTAGCCAGTAGCTGGTGGTATCGTATAAATAGCTAAGCCCCAATCGAAGGTCCATCGAGCTGACAGGGTGACGGTACTTTAGATATGTATACATATTTATCTCGAGTCACTTTATAGCTGCAGGTTGAACAGTGTCGATGTCCAACTTCCTGACTCAATATCTTGGGTCCATTCCATCATCCATATGGACTACTGCCACCGGTCCATTCATTTTTTTTTCCTTATCCACTTATACATTCACATAGATTATAGCCACATAATATGATTACCTCTTCTTCCGAATACTTCAACCCAGTGGCTCGACCAGATACAGTTGGTAATCGTAATAGTCGCAGCGGGATACTAATACCTACAGGTCTGATAAATTCTCGCGACCAACGGCAGCGTATCTCGTTAAGATTTCAGATAAATGCCCGATGATTTCCAAAAAAGAACCTTTGATGGAATTTTACAGACTGTATGAGTGATGCACTCAAAAAAAGTTCTGCTTACGATAATCACAATTTTTTACTAGACATTTTTCTGGTTTAACATTCTGGTCAATATAACCGCAGACTAGCAAATAAATCAATGATAAACTTCCAACAAATTATCCAGAAATTTTTAACAGAGAAGCTAAATATACAACTTTCTTTACTATGTCATAAAAGTAAAGATAGAAACGACTTTATAACGTTTATATAACATTGTTAAACTGGGAATGTTCTGCATTATACGAGAGAAATAGGAAGTAGTTCCCATCAGGAACATATATCGAGATAGCCACAGTGTACGTCAAATTTCTAAAAAAGAAAAAAAAAGAAAGGAAAACCTCTTGGACGTAAATAACAAATGGGACTTTCAAATAAAATTATAAACTATGACAATCCTGCCAGATTAATATCTTGCGCTGATGTAAAATCACTCGAGACCGGATGTAAAGAAGGTTGCCAATCCATTTGAGCGTCAAAGCAGAAACGGAATTCCTTTGGTTTAATGTAGTCCATAATACCCCTGATACATGGTGTTGTACACGTATCAACACACCGATAGTTGGCTCGCCAGCGAATGCGTTTGCCATCAAACTCATTTTTTTTTTCTTAGAAAGAAATAAAGCCGAGTACCTAAGCAGGAGGCCAATGAAGAAGGCGGAGGCGGCGTAGAAAGAGAATGCTATTATATATAGGGGGAATCACATCTAGGTGCGGGAGGTCTAAAGGGGATCCCCCTTGCACTGTTATAGCTGGCGCAAACGCAAACGCAAGCGCAAGAGCAAGAGCAAAAAGGAATGGGGGCCACGTTGTCGTTGATTTGTGGCCACTAATTTTGTGGCTCGACAGGACCGCCCCTCTTCACCATTAGCCGCCCATTCTTAAAACCACAAACGAGATATGAACAGTCTGAGTTCGACCAGTTCACCGTCTTACCCTTCCACCCCTTCCTGACAAAACACGTAATTCACTCCCAAAGTGCGACCGAGTTCAGCAAAAAGCACTATTCACCCTCCATTCTTCTCTAACGATCGAAAACTGACATGAGAGATTAAATATATACACAGATCAATATACGTATACATAGTCAGCTGGGGAAGGCATATGTATATATATGTATATATATATATATACAATATGAAATACAATACATGTAAATACATATAAATAGCAGTAGATTTGAGTAAATTTTACTACAACTCGGTATATTGTTCTAAATTTGTGCAATTTTGCATTGAGAATCAATCAGCGGTTCCTGAATAGGTCTAGCGAAGACCTAAGACCCAGGTGTCTTATAAAGCCTAGCTGCGACAAGTGAGGGTCGGTGTTCCCCGTTGAGAAAAATCACACCCCATAAGGAACCCCCGCGGGCATCCGGACAAATATTCTCTTAAGATTTGACTCCGCTGTCGAATTTAGCCCATCTATTGGACGAATGATTCTCAGAAAAAAAGAAAGATTATCGACGATGACGAATGTCAGTTCTGCCATCTCACTGTGACATTATTGCGATCGACAGCGAAAAATAGAAATAGATTTCTCCTTTTCTTCTCTTATTATTATACCATCGAAGCATTCAATCTTCAGCCAAAACCGAAAATAGGGTCTTATCTTCTGATTGAAATCCCATCTGAAATATTGCCATTCTTCCCGAGAAGGATATTAGAATTGTTTTCACATCAAAGTAGATAATAATAAATAATGGTTGGTCTTTATAGTCATAATACAATATAATGTCCTCTGACAAATTGTACAAAATGTATCTAATAAACGTTCATGTTAATGAACGTTCATGTTTCACTAGTAAAAGTATACATTTGTGAAGAAATTTTCAGCGTAAATTCATCATGCAGTTTATGATTCTATTAAGTTTTTGCCTCGGTTTCTACTGACAAAGAAATTTGTTGCAATCTGTGGACGAATAGCATAGAAAATATCGACGGAACAACGGAAAATGTCAACTACGTCCCATCAATTAAGTGACATTGAGTTGAACTGCAGAAGGTAAAGCTCGTGTGAACGTAACGCGCTGTCGACTCGATCGTCGGGATCCACGTGAGGTTGCAGCAGACAAGAAGCCACGACTTTACATGCATGCATGGGTGTTATGTGAACTTTACTTCATGCAGGTTTTATCAACTCGCGCACTTGCACGATGTACCTGTGCATATGAACATCGAATACATAAATACATAGAAGGGGAGGGTATATATCGATACTGTTTTGTAATTCACGAGATTTCAGGAGGTAATTTTTTATGGATTGTTCCATATGCACATCTTTACATCAACTTCTCCATTATAGCAAGTTTAGCACCTTTCACTAAAATTGGTCTATGAGAGATCCGCAACACCCTTTCAAGTTCCAAATTAAAAGAAACTCCTTTCTTAATACGCACTTTTTCATAAGTTATTGGTTCTAACCGATAAAATTGATTCTCATCCGGGCTATTGTTATACAATATCAGATCAAAGCATAGGCCATTTATTTTCTTTGTATTCGTAAAAGAGCGTAATCATTCTCGTCAATGTTTACAAGGTTTGGTACTCGATTACGAAGGAAAGTAATCATTAAGATAGGTCAAGATAAATATAAATGGCATCTAGAGTCTAGAGGCTTTGCAAAACCTAATAAACAAATCTTGATACTGAAAATTTTGAAGAATATGTGCTTGGCAATTTTTTCATTGTCACTTTTTTTCCATGAAAAGTTTATAGAAAAGATATGTGTTTTACGATATACTGAGACCTGTTATTATTCTCACATGAAGAAGAAAATGGTAACGTGTCAATACTTCATTCACCTGTGCGAAGAGTAAAATACTTATATACGTTGAAAAACCTTTATATAAAATCGAATGTGCAAAAGCATGAATTAGAAGGTTGCTATAAACAGCTCTCTTGTCTTGAAATGAATTATAGAGTTTAAAGAAGTGCCATGATAGGAAGAGTGAAGTCTGATGTCTGAAGAGTGAAAATTGACTCAAGTGGGGTTTGCTGCTCCAAAGATTAATATAATACGGATAACGATTTATACTACAAATGGCGAATTGCCAAAGAGTACCTACTAATTTTAACAACGAATAATGTTCAAGTCGACGCAACATAACCGTGAGAAAGTCCATTCACCGTAGGTAGGTACAAATGCTTTGAGAGTTATAGGTACGCCTACCCGAGAAAGTGTACACGGTACGTCACTGAAAATACGGCTAAACGCCGATGGCACGGCCAATTACATAAATGCGACTCGTCGTATAGACGCTTAACCTTCTTCGCACCGTAAATTTTCGAATTTCAAAGAAGATTTCTGGCGAAAGAGTCTGATGATTGAAAGTAATCCGAATCTATCTGAAATTTTTCGAACCATTCCGGAGTTTGTATCTAAACCAAACAGTGTTATTTGGATCTAATCCGAAGGAGTTTATCAATGCTTTTCAATTCCTTTTAATCTCAATCATTTCATATGTAATTTTACTAGATTTACAACTTTTGTTGTTCATTAAACGCAGCATCCTTCATCAAATTCATTCAGATTGGAATCCTGGTTTCAAAATCGAATTTACTCTAATTCATCTGAATAGAAATCTTGGTTCGACTATGGATTAGATCGGATTCAGTCGAATTGGCATCCCTTCTTCTATTTGGGATTGGTTCGGATTAAATCAACTAGGAATTCATTCGGAGAATCTTTGGTCTGATTTCAGATTAGATCAAATATGAAACTATTTGGTTCAAATACAAATCCTAGAATGAAATGGATTCAAAATCGTTAATGAGAGGCTTGAGAATGAATCTCCAAGTGCTCTGTTCGCGCGCTTTTACACGAACAAGCGTAAAATATAGGCAAGCGCAGATATATTCGCGTGCGCGCATGTACACGCACACTTTCGTTGAAATACGCCCGCGCATGCGTCCACATTGACTGTAACGGCCGTATGCGCGCGTTATGAATGGGCAAAGTGGCAAACGAGGAGTCTCTATATCGAGGCATTACAAACGTTTTTTTTTGCACTTGCTCTGAAGAAAAAGTGCCGTGACTACAGCACGTTCGCTTGTCGATCGGCACCAATGGAAGCGAGTTATCAAAGAGAAGGACAGCCAGCTTCTACTTTGACATAGCGAGCTAAACACCTCGCGTTATAAATGATCCGTTGTAAATTAACAAAGTGAACGTGTATACTTGAGGACTGTGGCGACCATGTTCATAATAAGAATAAGGTCACTTCTTGTCGCAGAGATCATGCACTATATTCAAAAGTACGTTCATTGCACATTACGAAAATCTGTTATTATTAAATTAAGATAACAAATTCTACAGCGTTGAATATACCACGGCATACCACGTTAAACGGTCAATATCGTCTGAGTCAGACTTGATAAAACGAGTAAAGGAAATAAATCACACGCGGCGCATTATCGAGTTTATGTGCGATTAGAGGCGCAAGTAATTGCTTAACGGCAGAAAAATTATTACATGTCTCTTGTCGCACACAATATATTCTGCAGAATGCTTTTCAGCTGAGAGATTGAATGGTCAATTTGAAAACACTTAATTTCCTTGAATACTCACGCAAACGCCTCACAATAGAAATTCAAGAAAACCCACCTGTAACATAAAAATAAAATACCAATTAGCATGTATGTATATATATATATGTTCTGGATATGTAGGAATCTAAGACTAAGTACTCTCGACAATCTAATGTTTTTTAAGAAATAATGGATGTAAAGATGGACAGCTGCTCTCAGGGGTTGCGAATGTGTGATATTTATGTAATGTGTAATACGTGTGACGTGTAATGTATGTAATATGTCGTGTATGTACAAATCAAACGAAAGGTATGTTTTTTGGGACATCGGTCTTCGGCGCCTCGCCCTTTTGCCTCGAAGATGAGCTCGACCAGAGAGTAAAACCATTTAGACGGTTTTCGTGATGCACATGGCTCACGGAAATCAGTAGACCCCAAGAGGAAGCTCATGGCTTCTGGGTTTGAGCGGACAGAGCCGTCGTCTTTACGGGGG